>JBBPTH010000065.1:0-117296 GCA_038094055.1 Chalciporus sphaerocephalus | reverse complement strand
TACATGTCGCCTCGCTCGGAAATTAGCCTGAGGTCTAAACCCGATACATGCTGCACCAACTATATATGGAGGGACAGATCGACATGTCTGCAAGCGAGAGTCTACGCGACAATAGGAAGGCCACTATTCACCATTCCCTCACCTGTGATCTTGAGACCGTGTATTCCGTATATATTGAGACGCGAATCGACAATGCCCCCTTCCTCGTGCGGTTTCATTGCACACATTCCCATCTATCATTCCCAACACTTCGTGGTGATTATACGCGTCAGTCGCCAGATCATCTTCAACGGAGTACATGATATCTGGAACATCAATGTTGGTATTATGCCCCTTTCTATGCAGAGCAATGGTTGCATCTAGTAATCATCCAGAAAAAAAGCACCAGTCATGGATGGCAAATGACAAGCTCAATACCGCCCCCAAATCAGCACTTCCAATCTCTCCAGATAGGTCGACATGTCAAGTCATCAATACAATAGAGTGTCTACATCAAATTAAATCAAATCAAGTCAAGTCAGTCAGTCGAGGAGCAGGGGCTCGGAAAAAGCCGTGTTCCAACACGGGCGGCAACAGTGAACGTGTGCTGTTGACGATGGACGATGGGTGATGGATGTGACGTAGGGAAGACGCCTACCGTGATAGTTTCATCGAAACGTAGCGAACGCAAAGCCTAACGAATGACCCAGCCTAGCTCATTCTTAACTGCCATCCGCAGTACTGTCCGACTGCCTTCGGTAATACGTCCCTTCATGTACGTCGTTCACGTCCTCTCGCTTTGCATTGGAAGCAACCTCACTATCTGACCTAGAGACAACAGGAAAGTGGTGTTCTTTCAGTCATGATCAATGGATCCGAAGAAGACGGGACGATATTACCCTTTTTTCTTCCGCAGAAGCATAGCTCCAGCCCTCTCTGGAGTTAAGATTTGAAAACGGCGAACCGGAGTTCTCCTGGCTCCCTAGGAGTTCAGAAAACTGGGAGGTGAACGATCTCCGCTTAACGTCTGTAATGCCGTTTGCAGCCAACTCCTGGCGGGAGGGCTTCTTCTCATCTGCAAAGTCGGCGCTGGCACGACGGTTCAAAAGCCCTTCCTTAGTCAAAGGCTCTAGAGTGGGAGCGGCCAAAGCCACAGAGATGAGCAGGAAGTTGGTAAGGAGAGCTTGTTTCGAGAACATGATTACTGCAAGAACAGGAGATCGTCAGAGGTTAAGAGAAGAGAATATCGAGGATAGCTGAAAGAACAGAGGAATTGGTTGTTGCTTTGATACGAGTGGTTTGAATGTTGGTGTCGAAAGAGTCCAGGGGGTGCCGGTTATTATACCTTTGACTTCACAGCCTTTGGTTTTAAGGGGAAAACATGATTCCTTGACTTCAGGCGAACAAACGGATGTTCTTCTGACACATGAACCTGTGCGTGTGGATAACCGAGTTGTCGTACACACTGTATCTCTAACGCATGGCTTGAAAGCGCTTCACTTCATTTGTTTCTGCCGTTTACATGACTCCATGGGTGTAAACCGAGATCGTGTCACCGAAATCAACGGCAACATAGCCAGTGCTAATCAACCGAAAAGGTATTCGACGGTGAGTTTCAGTTCTGCAAGGAGTATTATTAGAGACGGTCGAGATTGTAACCCGCATGTAACGAGAGATTTTTAGCAAGCGACAAGAACGGACACTGCCCATGTTGATTCTTGGGTTATCATCGCATGGATGCAGTCAGCTGCTGCTACGATCGTTTCAGAGTTGTCATCAAATTGACACTACACTTCTGCACCAGCAAAGATCAGGCAAAAGAAAAAGTCCTGTCGATCGCCGCCACCAGGGTAGATTGGGAAGATATCGAAGGCGACAGCTGCGACTCAACCTGGCATACTTGCATGTCTGTCTCGAGCAGCGACCACGCGATTTCGTTTCACATCGACCTGTCTGATAGTTTGAACTGCCACACCATGTGAATTGAGCCCAACTGCAACATTATTGCTTCTAGGCTCAACGACACGTTTCAGTGATGCGGGGTCAAGGATATATATTTCACCGACAACATCGGCGACTAGGTCAAGTTTTGCTGAGTTCCGTAGGTGGTGAATTCGCGTTTCAGTTCTGTCAGGCAGAAACTGAAGACGCCGGAAGTTGCGAACCAACCTGAATGGATGGCGTCGTTGTAAACCGCCGATTTTTGCCTTGTAACATCTTCTGTTAGAACTTAGCGTGGAAGTCGAAGACATCGGTAGATCGTATGTTGGATGATGATATCTGATGGTCATGAGAAACTCTGATTGTTGGGGTTAGAAAGGAGAACAAAAAGTTTGATTGACTTTCGTCTTTCCCCTCTGCTTTTGTTCACGCGCTGCCTCGTGCACCCAAAGGACAATGGACGGCGTAGAACATTCACACGGTGGCAAGACTCGGTGTGCCTGGACGATGATTACATCATCAAAGGGTTATTGTCTTGAAGTTGTGGCTGTGCATCCCTGAACAATAACGCGTCTTGATCTGGCTCACATTGGGCCCACAGAACAAAAATGAGGACTCGCACTTGCCGATGGTACGTCTCTTTCTCTTCACCTTCATCATCACACGCAGCAGCGACCAGTGCGTTGCTCGTCGTCTCGTACAGCGATGACTGCCAGCGACCATGATCTGGATGTCGTCGACCGTGTCTCCGATCTCGCCATTCAGACATCGCTCAGAGACTCTTCTTCTTCTTTCTCTTCGGTCGATATCAAAAAGGATCTCTCAGACGTTACCCTTCCTTCCCTCCATGAGATCGACCGTCCGCATTCACCATCACCGACCCCGTCGATAAAGCTGCTCTTCTCATTCCTCACCCCACGACGCAAGCTTATCCTCCTCGCACCGGCTCTCATTTCATCTGTCGCTGCGGGTGGCATCGCCCCTTTTATGACCTATGTCGTAGGACAATCCTTCAACACCTTCGCCGCATTCCCTCTCACCCCCAATCCATCGCAACAATCAAAGGATGCACTCCTTCACGGCGTCGGCACTGCTGCGTTGGAGCTCCTTGCCCTGGGAATTGGCGCGCTTGTCATGAGTAGCATCACGAGCAGTCTTTGGATATGGACCGGTGAATTCAACGTCATCGAGCTAAGACGAAAGGTCTACAATGCCGTCGTACACAAGGATATGGAGTGGTTCGATACTCGCATGGGAACCGGAAATTCATCTGCCGTGCAGGACACGTCCGGAGAAAATGTTCCCATTGGCGCTGGTGGTCTAATGGCAAATTTTGCAAGAGAAACCGACGAAGTCCGGGCCGCATCTTCTCTTGCTGCTGGCCAGCTTGTACAATATGTAACTACAGCACTTACTGCCCTCATTCTCGCATTCATTTGGTCACCCCTATTAACGCTCGTCATCCTTTCCGCCGTTCCGGTCCTCATCCTTATCCAAGGTTTCTCCCAAGCATTTGCCGCTCCTCGTCTCGCTCACGAACGATCGCTTTTTTCCCGTGCTGCCTCCCTCATCACTCGAGTAGCGTCAAATATCGGCGGTGTCAAAGCAGCAAATGCTGCCTCCTACGAGCATGCACTTCTCTCGCGCTTCAGCGTGGGCGTCAACTCTCTCGCCACCATTTGGGGAATTACCTCGGGTGCCAGTCAGTTCACCACAATGGCCATGTTCGTTCAGGCCTTCTGGTTCGGCGCCCATCTCGTTCGAGAGGGTAAAAACACACCTGGTGATGTCATGAGTGTCTTCTGGGCGTGTTTAATCGCCACCAGCAATCTCCAGATGATGATTCCTCTCATGGTTGTGCTGGCCAAAGGCAAAGCGGCAGCAGCCGACCTCGCTTCCATCATTTCTTCTTCCAAACAGTCACCATCCGTTGTTAAGCGCAAGACGCAGCTTCTTCGTCGCATCCACCCTCACCACTTTTATGGAGACTTTACCCTCACGGATCTCACGTTTGCATACCCCACACGTCCAAATAACCCCGTTCTGCGCGATGTCAATATGTACCTTCCATCTCGCGAAACTACTTTCATCGTTGGTCCATCGGGATGCGGTAAATCGACCCTCGGAGCGATCCTTCTTGGCTATTACACGCCTGCCCTCGGTAAGGGTGAGGTGTCGCTAGACGAACAGGATGTCCGATACCTCGATAGTGAGTGGGTACGACGGCACATTGCAGGTGTCACCCAAGGTTCAGCCGGCGTTGGCGCACAAGTCTTCCGAGGCTCCATCCATTGGAACGTCGCTCTCGGCGCTGTCGGAAGCGGACGTCGTGTTGAAGACGTGACGCGGGCCGAAGTAGGGGAAGCATGTAGATTGGCTATGTTGGAAGGGTGGATCTCGGGTTTGGAAGCAGGCTATGATACGGTTCTAGCTGGCAGCGGAGGTGACTGCGAGTCTGAAGGAGGTGTTGTCTTGAGTGGGGGTATGCGCCAACGATTGGCTCTCGCACGAGCGCGGATACGTGATCCCGAGGTTTTGATCCTTGACGAATCGACCTCGGCGTTGGATCCTCCGACACGGTTGTTGACGACCGCAGCTATTAGGGCGTGGCGGACGAAAGCGCAGAAAACGACCATTATCATCACACATGATTTGACGAGTATCAATACGGGCGATTTCGTGTACGTTATGCGCGAAGGAAATGTCGTCGAACAAGGTTTTCGAAGTGACCTCGAGAAAGCAGGGGGTGAATGGCAGCGCATGTTACAAGATGCTGGGGCAACCACACATATCGACGAACACGACGGACACCCACCCGTTTATGAAGAAGTCGCGGAGATTCTGGCTTCGCAGGACGAAGAAGCACGCGAATCACAAGAGGCGAATGAAAGACATTATAGTCTGGCGCCGACGCTTGGTCGGAGCGTGAGGCCTGTCACGATGGCGCTTGGTGGATGGATGTTTGATGTCGTTGCTGAACTTACACGGTCGCGTGATGAACTTCCCCCTCTCCCCAACTCTACTCTTGCTCAGCCAGCTCCAGTCGGCAACCAAGCCACCGAGTTCGAGGGTGGTGTGGTCGGAAGAGAGAGGAGACCGTCGAGCTTGTCGATCTTGATTCCTGCCCCGAAGTATCCTGCTCGCGTTTACGATGGTCGACGACTCAGTTTGCAGTTCACCCCTACCTCTCCGGTCTTGTCGTCGCCATTCACATCCCCCATCTCGATGGTAGAGGATGACGACGAGTTTGAGCACGAGAAGCTGAATTTGCAAAGGAGTGCGGAACAGGCTGCTGGAAGACGCGAGAAACGCTTGAGGAAAGCGCGTGCTGCTGCTGTTCCGGCCCCTGACGCTCAAGAATCCCAGTCGAAAGGGAAGGACGGTGACTCCCAGGTCTCCGAGTCGCACTCACAGGCACCCATTCCCGGTCTCTTCGCCACGCTTCGACGCGTGTACCCCACTCTCCCTGCCAAACCACTTGTCTTCCTCGGGCTACTGGCATGTTTGGGCAGTGGTGCTATGACACCCATATTTTCATTCCTCCTTTCTCGTCTCATGTTTGAAGTTTCTGCGAATCCGGCGGACGCGAGCATCATTAATTCATATGGTGCTCTTGTCCTTGGAATCGTAGCCATCGATGGATTGCTCTCAGGTGTCAAATTCTACCTCATGGAAAGTTCTGCTATCCGCTGGGTCACTCGTCTCCGAAACACTGCCTACGCCCGAGTCCTCGCCCAAGACAAATCCTGGTTTGACTCGCCCGCACACTCTCCTTCCAACCTTGCTCAAATCCTCGTGAAAGACGCCGACGACGCCCGAGCGTTGGTGGCGGTTGTCATGGGTCAGTTTGTGGTGGTTATAGCGATGATGGGGTTAGGTTTAGTTTGGGCGATGGTGTGGGGATGGCAATTAACGTTGGTGGGGATTGCGATCGGACCGGTGTTTGTTGGGGTGATGGGTATTCAAGCTAATTTGGTGGCGGGATGTGAGATGAGGAACAAGCGCGCGAGGGAGGCGATCGCGAGGGTCTACTATGAGGTGCGATTCCTTTTTTTCTTTGCGCTCACTCATGAGCGTGTATTGATTTGATCATGTGTTTGCAGTCGATTCTCAATGTTCGAAGTATTCGCGCCATGTCTCTCGAACCTGTTCTTCAGTCCCAGTTCGACCAAGCCATTTCAGTTTGTTTGTCAACAGCGGTTCGAGGGGCGTTTGTCGAGGGTTGTACTTATGGTGTGGCATCCGCACTCATTTACCTTGCCGAAGCACTTCTTTTCTACGTCGGCGCCGTCCTCGTCGCCAAGGGCACCTACACCTATCTGCAGATGGTTCAGGTCCTCGATCTCGTTGTGTTCACGGTGACGATTGGGGGTCAACTCATGGCGTTTACGCAACGGATTGCCAAGAGCGTCCAATCGACGACGGATCTCTTCCAACTCGTGGACCTGCCAACGGCTGGGACGCATGAATCGCAAGGAAATCTCCGGTCCTTGATCACGGGCGACATCGCATTCAAGAACGTCTCGTTCGCGTACCCCACGAACCCCGATACGCCCGTCCTGAAGAATCTATCGATGACGATCGCGCAAGGTGAATGTGTGGCTCTGGTCGGGGCCTCGGGGTGTGGTAAATCGACTGTGGCGGCGTTGTTGCAACGGTTGTACGAGCCCACGTCTGGCAGCGTCTCTATCGGTCCCAACGCCCTGCATCTCACGGACGTCCACCATCTCCGAACCCACCTCGCCGTCGTCAATCAAACGCCCAATCTGTTCGACGGGACGATTCGGGAGAACATCGTGTATGGGTTGGATGGCGATAAGGTATCGGATGGGGATGTTGCGCGCGCTGCGAAGGCGGCGCAGGTGCATGGGTTCGTGATGGGGCTTGAGAAGGGGTATGAGACACTTGTGGGGGAGAATGCGGTGCTTGTGTCTGGGGGACAGGCACAGAGGTTACAGATTGCGCGTGCGTTGGCTCGACCGGAGGGGCGAATTCTTATTTTGGATGAGTGCACGTCTGCGTTGGATGGGAAGAACCAGGCGGGGGTGGTGGAGGCGCTTCGTGGGGGTGGCAGTGGCAGTGGGGATGGTATGGGGAAGAAGACGACGGTGATGGTGACGCATAAAGTGGAGGTGATGAAGATGTGTGATAGGGTGATTGTGATGGAGGCCGGGGCTGTTGTGGAGGAGGGGAGGTATGAGGATCTTGTGGAGAGGGGGGGCGTGTTTGCGAGGTTGGCGAGTGGGGGGGAGTGGTTGGGCGGTGGGGAGTGAGTACAGTGCTAGTGGGCCGGAAACTCTAACTTTTTAGGTGCGACTCGTTCCAAAAAGCTCGACGCCCACCCATCTCTATATCGATATCAGCCACACGCTATCACGTCTTCCTAATCCACACATCTCTCTCTCGGACACCAGACGATATGAAAAAATAGTCCTTCAGAAAGCCCCCGTACGAGTATTTTCGCCCATTCACCGTATTCTTTCCTTCTTGATTAGCGTTTTTTTTTCATATCATTCCCCTTTTTTTTTCATTCTTTCTGACGATGACTGGTTGACGAACTTGATATTACTTCACGACTACGCCATTTTTGTAGTACTATACACGCTCATTGGATGTACGATGTACGAGTAAAGAGTACAAGTAGTGTGGGCGGAATTGGAATAGAACGATTTCAGAATTTACATGTTTTCGATTTGTTGGATGGGTGTGTTTTGTGTTGTGACTTGATGGCGGAAACGTCTGGCAAGCATTGGTTTGGTGCACGTTCGCGTGCCGCGTTCATCAAGAGACTACCTCAATAATACGCAAACACCCCGCCAGCAACAACAACAACACCACGTCTGAGAGCACACTCGAACCGAATCTACCCATCCCTATCCCTCTTTTCAAACCCCAGGGTCATTCCACCCCACTTTTTCCTTTTCCTTGTACTACTTCTCCTCCACATCCACGTGGTCGTTCTCCCACTCGAGTTTCGTACGGAGGAACTGCGCGACCCAGGTAAGCGCGAGCAGGACGGGCACTTCTACCAGTGGTCCGATCGTTGCTGCGAGTGCTTGGTCCGAACCAACGCCATAGACGGCAATAGCGACAGCGATGGCCAGTTCCTAAATAAATTCAAAGATCAAGTCAGCCATCGTGCGTGCGTGTATGCGAGTACACGTGTGGGTATGAGCGGGGACGTGGGGGAATGTGGGGAGATGTGTTTGGGGGATGTGGGAGGAGGAGGAAAAAACTGACAAAGTTGTTACTTCCCGCCGTGAACGCCTGGACGACGGCGACCTCGTATTCGAAGAACGCGGGTCTGGCATGAGTTTGTTTTTGTCGAGCGTCGCGTCGGGCGAGCCAGTATATGAGACCGAATGCGGACGTCCACATGACGATGAAGTAGAGGATCATTGGAACGAAGACTCGGAAGACAGGACCTAGGTTGTGTACGATATGGTGTCCTTGGTATGCGAACATGACGAGGATGGTGTAGAGAAGACCGAGGAGGGCTAAGGGGGAGAATCGTGGGAGGAAGACTTCTTGGAGGAACTGCTTCGATGTGAGACGCATAACAGAGAAACGGGTGATCACACCCGCTACTAGCGGAATACCCAGGTACTGCAAAGAAAAAAACAATGTAAGATCGTACGACAGATGGAACGAACAAAAATGAACGACGCAACGATCAACACCGAGATGGCGACTGGTCCATATTGCAGATGTAGCGAGTTGCTCCCGCCAACGACGTCAATGAAAAGGACCGCGTAGGGTGCGTAGAGAATGATCTGTAGAACCGAGTTCGCGATGACGAGAAGTGCGCAGTACTCGCCGTCGCCACCGGCCAGTTGGTTCCACACCATGACCATAGCGATGCACCGCGCGATTCCGACCATGATGACCCCAGTACGATAGGTTGGCAGATCAGGTAGGGTAGCCCAGGCCAAACCGAGCATCACGAGAGGACCGATGATCCAATTCAAGATGAGGCTGATGCTCATGTGAAGCCAGAACTTTCTGGATAATAGAGTGTGACCCAGAGCCTCGTATCGGACTTTTGTGAGAATGGGCCACATCATGACAATGAGTCCGACGGCGATCGGAACTGAAACGCTGTAGAGTTGGACTGTGTCGAATGCTGGCTGTACTCCGGGCACAAATTCGCCAATGATGACGCCGACGATCATACATATGAGGATCAGCGGGGTCAGCAATCGGTCAAGTAGACCCAGACGTCGAAAAAGTGCTACTTGTTTGTCGGCGAATATTTTTACGTTCATCGTGTGTGACGACGTACCTTTTGGCGCATTTGAGGGAACCTCGGGTTGATTGCTGGCAGCTTGGTCGAACTTGGGCTCGGGACAGAAACTTGGATTTGAATCCGTTGTAGGGTCAAGTTGTCCAGAGCCTAGTATTTTATTCGCGCAGTTGAGGCAGGTCATGGTTTGTGACACGTAGACGATGTCCAACCTAGTAAATGTCGTTGATTCTAAGAGCGCTGGTGTCCCGATGGACTGACCATGAAGGTTGATCCGAGTTGTCTGAGTCAGACTCTGAACGTCGTCGCTGGGTGTTCGATACCCAAAAGACCGACAGCAAGGCAAAGAGTCCGACGGACTTCCGTGCTCGAGGATCAAGTACTTGGCATAGCGAGGACGTGCATTACTGACCAATGACAACGATTCTTTTTGAGACACCCTCGAGTTTTCTCGCGCATATCAGAGGTGTGAGTTATACAAGACTCGGGCTCTCTTTAAACCACCATGATTGGTGTTGCAGGTAACTCTCGGGCCTTCCGTGATCATGGATATGCATCCTCGTTCATCACCATTTAGACGACGTTCCGACGACTTCCGTAGTGGAATGTCGAAACAAGGAAAACCTACCAAGTCATCGTCACCACATGACATAGGAGGTCGTAGGATTCGTTCATGACAGTGGTGTGGGACTGGACTAGGTGAACCTCCCGGTCGTCTTGACACATCCTGAATCATCGGAACGGATTGCACTCAATGTGACTCAGTAGTTGTGAGAGCTGCGTTGTGTGTCTGATTAATCCGTGTACAGTCCGTTATCATCTGATCTATCAATCACATTTCCCATTTACTTGTGAGCAAATCACCCAGCAGATATCGATTGTGTTCAAGCGCTGAGCACAACTACTGCTATCTAGGGGTTCTGAGCCAGGAAGAACCGTGTAAACGTTGCCTGAACCTGACTCTAACATTGGACTTGAACCACCTGTAGTCTCTTTCAGAGAACTAGCTCGAAGTTCTTGATTCACGAGTCATCGTTCAACTTCAAGACCTCAGGATTCCGCTATCACCGGACCGAACTTTCAGAATTCATACAGCATCAGCGGTTATTCGATGTTCCTCACCGTCGTCACTTTAGAACACTATCGCTTGTAGGAACTTAGAGGAACTCGGCTCCCGACAATTCAGGTTATCGGGCTGGCCCTGCACATGTGACCGACTGGTACATTGAATTCGGCAGAGGATAAATTGAATCAGGGGCTGTGATCTAGTGAGTGGGTGAATCATATCTGTCATGACCACATCAGGGCGTTGTCCGCCCACACTGCCCCCTCGCACTCAAATGGATATTACCTTTCACTCCATTCCAGCTCGTCGTGTCTTTCCTCATCCTTGTTTGTCTTCGAGATGTCGGATGCGCAGGCCGCTTTGACAGCTCTCCAGATTGACACTTATTCGTCCCGTATGTGCATTTATACTGTACTGAAGAAGGTGATGTCTGATGCTATATTGTAGTAGCAGTGATAACTGCGGTCGCCTATGATTACAGTCAGTCGTTCGTTGTCTTTGTGTTCGTCAAGGTTCGAATGACTTGTGCGGATTAGTCCTCACGTTCCCGGATGAGGTGCGTTACAGTGTCGTTGTACGGGTCTTGCTCACCATGGGTCTCCATAGATACATTATATCTGGGTGAGTGGTCGACCTTGCGTGCTTCCGCGTTGCTGTTCTGATGCTGTCACAGAGCAGACCCTGGAGTTGGATATCGACGATATTCATCATCGTGAGCATGAAGTCTTCGCGAATAGCACGTTGTGAATCGACCTTTACCATAGGTTCGCTATATAGGCATATTCTGTGCTATGTAGGTCAATGTTCTCTTGATAACGTGGCATCAAATCTCATGCCGCCCCCCAGGACAGGTTCTCTGAGTATGTCTATTGCTCAAGGGACTCATCAACTTCGCTGACCACTGTCCTCGAGTTTTCACTGTCTTCATGCCCGGTCCAGTACAGGTTAGTATCGCTTATTTTGTGGCTCACAAATTCGATTTCATAAGCATTGATTAGGCATGTAAGTGCGTACTGATATCGTTGTGGAGCTTGCCATTTACTCTGTCGTGTCCTGTCCAAGGCACTGTTATCTTTGTTATGGGCAACAGCGCCTTCACGGTGTTTCTTAGTGCTGCCGATCTGGTGATGCTTCTCCGGGTGTATGCATTGTATGGTCGGTCGAAGATAATCCTTGGCATTCTTCTCGTCGTCTATATTGCATCGGTCGTTCTCCTGGTGGTCGCTACTGCCGAATACACCAATCTCAAAGCATTGTCAGGTACCTCCCATTCGTCTCGACGAGCGCCCACGAGGACTAAAAAAAAACTACCCAACAGTGGGCGTGGTACAGATGTTCGGTGTTACACTATGCGAGGCAACATCTTCCACGCCGTCCAACCTGGGCACATACTCGTTCATCCCTCGATTCGTTCTCAGCGGACTCATGTGCCTCTTATCCGTCGTCCAGTTCTTGAGGGAATCGTATAAAATGTACCGACTCACGAAACGATGGCAGCCCAATCGATACGTCCGTCTGTTCGTCAAAGAGGGCGTCTTGTACTTCGTCATGTACGTCTTGATCCAATCCTCGTCTTGACGACGTGACGACGTGACGTTATTTATCCTTTATGTATATGCGATGTGATAGAAACCAGCTGTACAATATCTTTAGCTTGATCGAGGCTACAGCTTCAGAAGCCACATACCTCGCATTCACCATCCTCTGTTACGTTTTCCTGTACATCCTCATTCCACGATTCATCATGAACGTTCGGGAACTGTACACTCAAGACGTTCATTTTGGTGAGGGTATTGATACTGGGTTCGGGATTCGGTCGCGAGGTGGTCGAAGCTCGGGGGTGCCAGTGGTAGGGGATCTCGTGTTCGCGATTAGACCAGAGGAAGGATCGGAGACTGGTGAAGATATACAGATGTGGGACATAGGTATGTGACAGGCGTAGTTCAGATTCTACCTTTCTTTCGCGAGGCAGCTGTTTGATATCCGAGATAATTCTACTATATGTTCGTTTGATGGATACAACCAAAGTAATACATATGGACATTTACCCGGACACAAGAACTGACATCCGGAAAGACTGACAAGACAAACGTATCGATGAACCATGTTACACACCTAGAGAAGAAGATCTCGCAGCCTAATTGTTCCAATAATAAGACCAGATATCCACCTTTCCGAAACTATCACGATACGATTCAGCCTTTCCGTTCCCAGCAGCAGCCACGCATACCATCAGAGGCATGAAATGTTCTCCACCGCCACGAGGATGCATCTCATAACTAGCGGGGAATTCCCGCCACTTCGCCATCCTCGCCAAACGGTCTTCTTCCTTCTCCTCCAGAACCGCGTCTGTGAGGGCCTTTTGCCAGGCTTCGTATTTGGCTAAAAACAAGGACGACCCAGCACTCGTGTTTCCACCCAAAAGCCACGCCCGCATAGCTTGCATGTTGTGCAGAGACGCAAAACCAGACCCTACGACTGCGACATTGGCGTCCCGCAGTTTAGCGAGGGCACGGCCCATCAAGAAGTGCTGCTGTGGGTCCTCGCTGGTGAGCACGGACACTTGTACGATGGGTACGTCAGCGGTAGGGTTGATGAGGATGAAAGGAACGAAGACGCCATGATCCCAACCTCTTTTGGGGTCCATGGCGGGTTTCAATCCCTCAGATTCAAGCGCCTTCTTCACTTCCTCTGCGACAGCAGATGAACCAGGCGCATCGTACTTCAACTGGTACGATTCGGGCGGAAATCCGTAGTAATCATAGTAGAGGCCGTGTTTGTCGCTCGAAGAGATGGTGGGGCGATCTTCTGACCAATGGGCAGTCACGACGACGATAGCTCGAGGTGCTTCGGCGGTGCCAAGCTTGAGGATGTGCGGAACACGCGTTTTGAAAGACGCGACGATCTCTTTGTGACTTGGATCACCGAGGATGGGTAATGGACCACCACCGTGAGAGAAACAGATCGCAGGTGCTCTGGGCATCGATATCGTTGTGCTCGTGGTGATGCGAAGGTGTGAGTATACTAGTAGAGATAAGGTGAGTCCTCAATGCCATTTTATGAAGACCGTTCGGAACCTGTTCGGAGCGCTATTGGAACTATATCTCGGGCCAGAATAATGGATTGACAAAGTTCTTTGAACCAGAAAAGGTTCTGCAAGCCGGGGCGTCCGGTATGGATCGCCCCCGGCAGAGAGAGACCTGCCTTCCGTGCCATCTCCGGAACGCTAACGTTACATCCCTCAACAATTATTGTAATCTTGACCATCCCGAATAATCAATCAGACGGGTTTGGTACTTCACTTCAACGTCGAGGACAGCAGATGATAGTGAGCTTTCCTTCGTGACCTTACAATTCCATCTGGGTCCTTTCATGCTGGTCCTAGAGCAGGAATCTCCAGAGCTCAACCTATCGATAGTCGATGTCCGGATCGAAAACTGCAAGCCATGGTACCATGAACGACATGCGGCGAGTGAGATCGCAAACCTCCATCCTGTCAGCATACTATCACTTGATAGTGCCCGCTGTACGAGACCGACGGGCTTGATGGCACCGGCATCTTTCAGATTCCAAAGGACCATCTCCACAGGCCGGAGAATTTCCACCAAAGCATTGACGATTCGTGAACGGGATGCGTCGTGTGCTGCGAGCAGTGTGTAATTCTGACTATGAAATGTAAAAAAAGTGAAGAAGAGCTGCCAGCGAGCAAAGTCTGGTTACCCTCAAGGTTGATGTCAAGTGCTTCAACGAGCACGGAGATAGATCGACTCATTGCAACCCCAAAAGGCTCGAGCAACATAATCACTAAAGATGCATAATGTGAGTGCGTTCCGCGGTTATTCCATCCCCGAAATTCAAACTGTTAGTTCAACTCAACCTTGAACTGGTATACCAGTCGTGAGCACGTCAACTCGCGCATGCGAAGAATACATCGATCCTGTCCGTGACGTCAACAAATTTCTTGAGCAATATGTCGATCTGATGTCAAGATGCCGTCCGGGGGAAGGTGGCTAGTGACCCACTTGCCCTCCGACAAGACAAATTCAAGGAAGACGAGACCGGGAGCTGGTAACCTTGTAGGTATATTCCAAAGGCTATCAAGACAAGGTTTACCTGTGAGAGGTGATAATACAGCGAGAAGTATGGGGAATGGCTAGGGTTCTATGAGGGGAAAACCATGCCAATAGTAAGATTAGGGGTCAATCGGTTAAGCTGTCGACATTCATGACTGCGCTCCCAGCAAGTTTGGTAGAGGGTCGCGTCAGTGGAAGAGAAAGCTGAGTTGGGGGTGCATTCCAGCATACATAATTGTTCGGTGCTGCATTCGATGAAAGAGTGCGGTGTTGATGCTGATATGGATAGATGGGATATAACCGGACGGAAGACAATATTTGGCGTAGGGAGTCGTAGGTAGTTTCATGTCAAAAATTGACCGAGGGAGCAACAGTCTTGCTTCACCAGAATGATCGAACTCAACTCATGAACGAGTTGTGGATTGCGTGATAGATGGTGGTATGGGCGATGTGGTGCTGCTCGCCGTCTGTGGACGCGGAAGGCTATGGTGGGGAAGAGAATTAGTGAGCATTGGGTGAAACAAACAGGATCGGGGTGAAATTAAGGGACGGGTATAGTGGAATCACATGTATGCGTCAAGGGGTTGTAAAGCACCTCCTTCGTGAGGGTTTGACTCGCATATATGGACCCACCGATCATTCGCCGTCACCCAGATAAAAATGAGAAAGTCTCACTCGTCAAAATGGGTCCCTCTCTTTGGATCCTTCCGTCTCTTCTCCCTTACTTTCTTTACTTTGCTTTCCGGACGGACAACAATGATTGGCACGGGGCTATGAGAGAGTGCATATTTGGACACGGATCCCACACCGCTGAAGACACCACCAGTGCGCCCGCCGCCGAAGCCAAGCATGCCACGCCTTTCACCACGCGACCCGACAACGACGGAATCCGGACGATAAAGTGCAATTAAACGGTCGAGAGTGGTAGTTGGCCGTCCAGCTATGAATTCCAGGATGATTGAGACCTTACGATCCGGATCATATTCAACACATTTCTCCTGCATTTGTCTCATAAGTTCCCTTGCTTCCTCTCGCACGAGTTCGTGGTCCTTGTCCAGGGTATGTTAGGTGGCTGAGCGCATACAGGAATGCGCCCAACACGACTCACCCAATTCTTCTTGATCAATACCCCTAAACACGATGAGCTCATCCCCGTCTTGGACTAGACATTCTAGCGCCCAATCCAACGCCTCGCGTCCACTCTCATCAGGGCTAGAGGCACAAAGGAAGACACGAGTATGGCGATCTCGTGCGTAGCCATCGGACTGGACGCGGAGGGTAAACGAGAACATAGACGCTGCGGGGTTTTCAAATGTGTCGAAGGATACCTTTGGGGTGTACCCCTGGGCAGCTACAGAGAGAGATGGAGTCGGCTGAAGGCTTGGGGATTGCATTGGGGTGCTGGCGGATGTGTGGTACGGACTTGCCACTGTGTGGAAATACGAGAGTGAGGTTGACAACGAGGAACCAGAGATCGTTCTTGGCGGTGCTCCCGGCCGAGCGGACGGCGTTGGCGGAGGAGGCCCGCCAGCAGGAGCAGGCGAAGACGGCCGGGAGGATTGTTTGAGCACGGAACGGAGCATCGTGATGGGTATATGCGCTTGATGAAATTCGGCCATAGTGAGTCGTCTGTCAATCAGGTCAGACGACAACGAAAGGTCGAGAATTACTCGATTTGATGTAGCAAAAATACAAATAAAAATATATTAATGGGGTTATCTACTACTTAGCATCTCACTTGCATTTCATCCCGTCCACCATGTCAAGTCCATCTCCAGTACGCTCAAACCGTCACGAAGACGTTGACGACGCGCCTCCGTCTTCATCAGAACTAGAAAACTCAGCAGATACCAAGGAAAAGGGCAAAGAAATTGCCCCCGCCGACACCGCCAAAGACAACTCCGGATCCCCACCCTCCGATCCCGCTTCTTCATCCACCTCCCCCACACCAGCTTCTTCTGCCCCCCTTTCAGCCGGTGCATGGCAGGCGATATTCTCTCCCCAACACAACGCCTATTACTTCTACAACTCTGCCACGGGCGAAACCACTTGGGTCAACCCACTTGAACCCTCTTCAGCAGCCCAAGAAACAGTGACAGGCGAGAACACGGATGGCCAGGATGGAAATGTCAATTATAACCCTTATGATCCCAACTCCCTTGAGGCGCGCGCTATTGCAGCAGGAATAGATCCCTCTCTTGCTCACCTCGATCCATCCCTCGTCGCTGGCCCATCTTCCCTTGCCCCTTCAGGAGCTTTCACAGCCAAGTTCAACGCTCGGACAGGCGCTTTCACTGCCACGAACTCGCGTGACCCATCTCATCTGTCAGAGTATGAACGCATGAAACGTATGAGCGAGTTCTACTTTGACATGAATGCGTGGGAACAGGAGGTTGAACGGCGAGATGATGAGGAGAAAGAAGCCGGCGGAAAGAAGAGGAAAAGACCGACGAAGAAGGATTTGGTGAGTCCAGAACAATCTATCTTTCTTCTTCTTCTTTATTTCCCTCTCTTCGGGTCTCGCGAGAGGCGCTAACTTCCAGACGGAATGACCCATCAAATGAGCGGACGTACTGACGTTTCGGGATCTATACAGGAACGGTTCAAGCAACAGAAGAAACTGAAAAAGATTGCAAAGACGGCATGGCTCAGAACTTGATACTCTTTTGCACTACTTAGAGGAAATTGTAGTGATGTAGCGCATGGTTGTACCCTATCAAATGCTTCATGGACTAGCTTACGAGCTATCCAGCCTTGTGGTGCACACAGATAGCCAAGTCAGTCCAGTGAGTTAGGATTCATGACGTTTTCCTTCTTCCGAGCATGTGTGCACGCATATCTTCATCAAGAGCCCATATCTATCTAACAAAGAAATACATGGCACGATTGCCTATACGACAGCTTTAAAAAGTACCTTGAATACGCCTCGCAACTCCGTATCTGGACCATACTCCGAACACTGAATCAATCCCTTTATCAATTCGAACATCGTGACTTCATGCTTTTGGGTGCTCGTGGGCAACCTTGCATCAGTATACATGGCCATACCATAGATATGGTATCATCGCATCATTTGCACGGGGCGAGACATTTCATGGATGACTCTACAGCGGTATCTAAGTGAATATAAGATTATATGCTATCATATGCCAGTTCGCTTTCGCTTGGGAATAACTGTAGGACCATGCGGAGCTGCATGATTATATGAGATGCGAGCTTTAGAAGCTCTTCGAATAGCTTCGTTTTCACGTCGTGCTTTTTCCGACACGTCTACGAAAGCATTGCCAACATCGATAAACTTGATAGCGGGTCGACCGGGCCCACGCTCCACAAGAGTCGTCTTGCCTTCGAGTGTCTTCTTTGTAGAACTACCCTTTCCCGTTTCCAAAATACCTGGCATGACCGGCTCCTTGCCTTCTTCGACAACCTCCCAATAGAGTCGTTGATATCGCTGACTTGCCTCTTCTGTGTCAGCTTGCCTATCCGCACTTTTAGTATTTCTGCGTGACGAGTCGTCGAATCTACGCAAAGATTCGTTGTTCTCAAGTCGTCCTGCATCCTCTTCATGCTGTGCTTGTTTCAGACCGAGAAGTCTTTCCATTTCCACTTGAAAACCAGTCTGCAGTTTATGGTGCTTTTTCCAGGTTTCTTCCATGGCTTTTAATCTGAGTATTGCCTGCAGACGGTTTATGCCGACATGATGTCTAGTTGCAAGTACACGGATAGAATTTATCTCTGGGTCGGCCAAGTGTGCTCGGTACAACTGAGTTCGGAACGCGTCAGAGTTGGGCGGCGGTGGCTTGAAAGTTGGATTGAGAGGGAATGGCCTAGTGACACCGAGCCAGTTGCGTGGCTTGGCTTCGAGGTACTTGGGGGCAGTTTCTCGCTCGAATCGGGCGAAGGCGTTTATGTGGGCATTTGCGTCCTTTTTACCTTTGGAGGGCTCCTCCTCTTCACCTTCTCTGTGATTCCACATGTCATCCTCGTCCTCATCCTCGTCCTGGTTGTCTTCGTCCCGACGAGTCGGACTACGCGGAACTATGCGGGCAGCAGCTATGGCGGAGTTCGAGAACTTGAGACGCGTTACATTGTACAGACGCGCCGGCGTGAGCAGCCTGCAGCTGGACGGAGGGCAATGCAACCGGGCCAACATTTGGAGTGACTTTACAAGAAGCTCGAGAATGACATTTTGAGTAGTTCACGTGATTAGTCAAATCATTGCAAACACTGAAACAAGTCCTAGTACTTGTAGGATCTGCTATTATTATTTGCACCGAACCCGCGAATTCAGATACTCATCAGAACATACATGTATCCGACCGGGTCGAATGGCTGGACGTGTTAGAGGGTTGGTACGTGGTCGCGAGAACACCGCATGTACTGAATCATGCTATGCACTTGTTGTCCTATAGATCACCTGGAATCAACCACAACCATATATGTAGGGGCCAAGCTCGTTCACATAAATGGAATCACCCAGTGAATTCAGTTGCACCTTACTTGGATCTAGCCCTGGCTTCGCAGGTGACACTCAGACTGGAAGCACGATCTAGATGTGACTATCCCTGCGGAGATAATTCGTCTAACGTCCTAGTTCAATTTGAAAGGAAGACTCTACTTCTGGTGTACATCTTACGCGAGTGGTGCCCTAGCGTCACCGACCTAGGGTGATATTCAATGTTAACAACGATTTCTGCCAGCGGCGCTGAGCAAGCTTCCCTGTCGCACCCCAACTGTACAAAATGGTACAGATACTTACTCACGACTGTTCATTGATCTCATCAAGATAGGAAATTGTGCGGGGAAGTTACGGACTGTGCCTTTCATTCAGGTCAGGTTGGCCCCATTCCTTCTTACCGTCTGTTCGGCTGCTCCCCACAGATGTAATGCCATTGCTGGCCGCAACTTGAGATGATCGATGGTGGATTATCGGGAACCATCAGGGTAGTCGTGAGCTAACACCCAATCCGAGTATCGACGCGAATCACTTCCGGGGGAAAGATGAGTTGCGTTCCGGGCTAGGATGGCGGTGAAGTACGGTAGGTGTATGTTCTGTTGATATGGCGAGCGGATGCACATTCTCCTTCAAAGGCTGAAGCACTGAACCGATGGTCAGGAGATATGGGTCGTCCTTGCCGTTGTTGGGATGCGTAAAACGGTAGAGTTCGATGCCCGATGGTTCTCGATTCTTTACGCCCTGACACGGTCTCAGGAGTGGAGCAGTTCCTCGGTTCCGGTTTTCTGGAATCATTCCATCCGGGTTGATGCAGGCTGCGCTGGGAGTCTTGCCAACTTTTATGGCGACCCTATGATCTATCGTATAAATGGGCCATCTGCCCAGATATCCACTCGAGCTCACTCAACTCATCCTGTCAATATGTCAACTCAAGCATCTAAGGACTACCAAGCTGTAGCAGGAGCTACTATACCATCCTTCCACTTTCGCACCGGGAAGCCAGCCATTCTGCCGGCAGAATTCGCGCCTAACGAACCCGCGAATCAATTTGGATTTCCCCAGCCTGGTCCTCAATCACCATCCCCTGCCTATGCTACTGCCAAGAATTACTTTGTCGATGATGCGACCTGGCATGCAATCTTGACAACTGGGCAGTTTGATGATATCGTCGTCGGGAGTGGGTTTTGCGCTCTTGCATATATTGATGCTGCTCTTGAGCTGGATCCCAAAAGAAGAATACTCGTTCTCGAGCGTGGCAATTTCTGGCTTCCATCCCACTTCCAGGTGATTTACAGTTCCACTCCTGGGAGTCTTTTCTGAGATATTTTGCTCCAGAACCTTCCGCTGCCATTCAAGATGCTTCTAGGAGGTCCATCTGAAACCTTCCCTTGGAAGTTATCTTCCAAGACTTACAATAGTGACGTTCAGTTTATGCGCGGATCGTGCCCATTCTTTGGTGGTCGTAGTACCTTCTGGTCCGCATGGTGCCCTCGCCCGAAGAAAGAGCTGATGCGGAACTTCCCAAAGTCCCTCATTGATGCTGCAGAGCAAGAGGAATTCTGGGCGAAGGCTGACGATCTCCTCCATGTCTGTTCTGCCAATGATCTCCACAACGCCGAATATCAAATCCTTCAAGAATATATTGATCCCTTGCTAGAGCAAGGTGTCAAAGACAAAGTGATCAAGACTGCTGACTACACAGAGGCAGCGAGGCTGGCTGTCGGGAGGACGACCGCATTATCTACCTTGGTCTTCGAAAAGTTCTCGACCCCAGGACCTCTGCTCAGCATCTACGAACGCCAACGCCAGCTGGCTAAGACCGGCGAGGGCACTCCCCTGATGATCGCACCGGATGTCGTAGTTGAGAAATTCGATGTTGATCCCGAAGATCCTCTCAAACGGGCCAACGTACTCCATACCTCCCGTGGCTCACTCTGTTTCCCTCGTAGCCAGACCAACATCATCCTTGCGACAGGCGCTATTCCTGCATGTACTATTGTCATGAATTCCATCGGCGAAGAGCAACGTGAAAGGGCTGGTTCGCGTCTCAGCGGACACTTCCTGAGTCACATCACCGCACGTTTCCCGATCCCAACCAAGATGCGCCAAACGAAGCCAGAGATACTCGAGCACCTCGAAATTGCTGCGAGCTACCTCGCTGGACGCGATGAAAACAATTTACAATACCACGTGCAGGTTACTGCCATTCATTCCCCCAATCCAAAGAAAGATGCCGCGGACGCAGCGAGGTTGTGTCCAGACTATGCTGCGGCTGCCAGTGAAGCCCAGCTCACAGGTTCCGAGAACTACATCGTCGTAGTTTGCGCAACGCTTGGTGAGCTCGATGAGCAAAACAAGCAATCTTGGATCCATCATGACCCTCAGAACTCTGATGTGACAACGAACATCCGTCTCCAAGTTATGTTGTCAGACAAGGACAAAAACCTTCGTAAAGTCATGAACGCCGCAACATATGAGGCCATCGAAGTCATGGCGACAGATGACAAGGACAAGATCCAGTATTGGCATGACTCCCCGGGGGGCAACGGTGGTGAATGGAAATCCGTGAAGCTTACCGATGAGCAGGTGCAAGTTCCTGGTATTGTCCACGAAACCTCTACCCTGTACATGAGTGACAACATCGACGGTGATGAGCATGCGTCCGTCGACTCCGAATACAGGCCCAAGGGATGTCACAATGTCTACGTGACAGGTGGTGCGCTTTTCCCCACAGCTGGATCCTGGAACCCGACTTTGACGATGTGCGGTTTCGCGAGAGACCTCGCGAAGAAGTTACACAACAAGCCCAAGGAATCTCCTTTTAATTGAACGAAGGGTGGAACAATGTGACTGTACGAAACTGCTCGTTGCATGAGCGCTGGATACTACCAGCGTCGTCCGAGTCGGTTTGTATGATGTGTACGAGTATGTCCAATGCCAATGAACCTCAGTCTGTCGGTTGCCATGTTTCTCCTTTGAGTTCATCTGTATCCCATGATATGTTGGTTTATCGCATTTCTGGGATTGGTATGGAACCTGCTGCCTGATGCTTTGTATGACAGCAAATAGCTATGTCTAATGACAAGGGTCCTCATAAGAAAAGATAGACGGGAACCGAACGAGAAAGGGGGAAGGAATAGCCCCTAATTCAGTGTGAGGCCACGCTTATATAATCTTGAAGTCATGGTGTCACCAAGGCTGGTTTTGTTTGTTGGACCGTTTTTCTCATCTTTACGACTGTCCACGATGTCGGATACCCCCACGTCCGTGCTCGCCCTTTTGGCCTATGTGCTCTCCAAACTCGAGTCGACCTTCTATCAAATCCCTGGCTCAGCGGTGGTAGCGCGATACGTCAAATCTTCACATCAAAACGACCCAGGACGAACTCTCTTAGAACTCATTCTTGTTGTTTTTGCTATTCGTACTTTGCTCCAATCAAGAACACGAGGCGATAAACAAGGCAAAAATTTTATACAATTTTCAGAGAAGGAAATCGATGAACTTGTTGACGAATGGACGCCGGAAACCCTCGTTCAACCTCTGAGCGAATGGGAATACCGAGACCTCAACTCCGTTCCCATTGTTGTTGGACCTGCAGGACCCAAGCCTAAGCTTATGTCCAACGGCAAGACCGTAATCAACCTGGCTAGCTTCAATTTCGTCGGACTTGCGGGCAACGAGCACATTAAAGAGAAAGCCATCGACACATTACGCAAATACGGTCTTGGGAGTTGTGGTCCTCCAGGTTTCTATGGGACGATTGACGTTCATCTTGACCTTGAACGCGAGATCGCCGAATTTTTGGGAACCGAGGCATCTATCCTTTACTCTCAGGGATTTTCGACTATCTCCTCGGTCATTCCCGCTTTTTGTAAACGGGGTGATATTATTGTCGCTGACCGCTCGGTCAACTTGGCTATCCAGAAAGGTATCCAAATATCCCGGTCTACCGTTCGGTGGTTTGAGCACAATGACCCGAAGAGCCTCGAGGATGTTCTCATTAACGTCGAGAAGGAGAGAAAGAAGCGCAAAGGTCCTCTGACTCGCCGTTTCATCATCACTGAGGGTATTTTCGAACGCGACGGTGAGATGGTAGATTTGCCAAAGCTGATTGAGCTGAAGCACAAGTACAAATACCGCCTTATTCTCGACGAGAGTATCTCTTTTGGTTCTGTTGGTCGAACTGGTCGTGGGTTAACTGAACTCTACAACGTTCCTGCTTCACAAATTGATATGGTTGTGGGATCCGTGGCCAATGGCTTGTGTTCTGCTGGAGGTTTCTGTGCTGGTTCTTCCATTGTAACTGAACATCAGCGTATCAACGGTACTTCCTTTGTATTCTCCGCGTCAATGCCTGCCCTTCTCGCGACGTCTGCATCCGAGGCAATCAACTATCTACGGAATACTCCTTCCGTTCTGAGTTCCCTACACGAAAACATCGATGCCATTCGCTCTGTTTTGGAACGGGCTGAGGGTATTACGATCCTCAGTCACCGAGCCAGCCCTATCATCCACTTCTGCCTCCGTAATACTTCTTCCACCGCTCAAGACCATGAAAGCGAGGAGCGTATCTTGCAGGACATTGTCGATGATGCCCTTGTCAACGGTGTTTGGGTCACACGTGGCAAGCATTTGAGAACTCAGGAAATGGTCGATGCACGCCCTACCATTCGCATTGCAGCTACGGCCGCCTTGTCGAAGAAGGACGTGGAGAAGGCTATGGGAATTGTGAAGGCTAGCATTGCCAGAGTACTTGCGAAGAAGAAGTGAAACGGCCGAACAGCAGTTATCTTATGTCGCTATCGGTGGAGATTTATACCGTATCTATCTAGAATGCCTACCCTAGTTGCAGTTTAAATTGCAGATAAAGGTTAATCGTATGGATTGCATGCCTTTCCTTTCTGATTGTTGGTATGAGTTTCGGTCTATAGTTGGTCCTTGGATCATGCAGGGTATCGAACTTCTTCCCGATAGGTAATACACGTCTCTAACCTACACCAACTACGAGACAGCAGGGTCAGCTCGTCTCCGAATTCATCATCCTCACTGCGTCCTCCAAGGCATCATCTAGGTTACTCAACCAAGCCCATTCGCAGCTTCTTGTCATGATCTCGCCAAAGTTTGCGCATGTCACGCCGTCCAACTGGCCCGCAACAAGTTGACCATTTAACCTAGCGCGTAATGCGACATCGCTCGAGAATGGCCGTCTCAGCTTGTCGTACACAGCCAGCGCACGAGACACATTCTCTAGCCTAGTTGATGGGTGTCCGAGGACCGTAGCGAGCAAATAAGCGTCCTGTGTCACACCAAATTATTCAGCGATCACGGAGTACGGGAGGGTGAAGGGGAGTCTACTCACCTCGACACTTTGACCAGCCCCGAATCCCTGAAAAGGTAACATTGCATGCGCTGCGTCGCCGATCAATACCACTCGGCCATGATAATGAGTTGGAAGATGTTTCATGGTATGAACGGCCCATATCGTTCCTTTATCGACACACTGATGAATATTGAGCGTCAATCGGTCTGAAGAAAGGGATGGCGAATTACCTCGAGAAGGGGCTTTGTGTCTTCTTCAAATCCCTCAAATTGCTGGCGAATTTCCTCCCTGGACAGTTCTTGCACCCATGCGCCATCGAATGTTTGTCTTTTAGAGGTATCCACTTGGTAACAGGTTCTGACGAGGTTAGCGGATAAGCTGAAACCAGCAAAGTTGATGAATTTCCCTTGTGCAATAGGGTACGTGACGAAAGTCTGTGTAGTTTTTTTTTGGTAAGAATGTCGGGATGTGTAAGGTGTGCGAGATTCATGTATACTCACGGCATCTTTTCCCAAGTACTGTCGCAGGTTTGCTGGTGGGTAACGTGGGATGAAAAGAAAACATCACGAAAGCGACATACCATCGTTGGGTATCGGAGGGATCGATGATTTGGTTCGTAAGTTCGTAATTTCTCGGCGTTGATCAAAGTGCGGTAAGCAACAACGCCGCTGAAGACGGGATCAACACAAGATAGTGCAAACGCCGCGGCCTCTCCGGTCAATGATTTGGCGACTTGACGCATCATGCGGCCTCGAACAGCGGATTTGACACCGTCTGCGCCTACGAGGATGTCACAAGAAGATGACGTTCCATCTGCAAAAGTGAGTGATATTCGAGAGGTTGATGAGAATTCCGATTGAGTGTATGAGACCAGTCTCTTGGATGTGTGTGACTTGCATGAAGGTGGGAGATGCGAGAAAAGGATACCGTGGAAGTCAGCCCGGTGAAATCGCATCAATTCGCCTGACGGTGTAACAGATCAGACACGGTGTTGTACCCGAGAAATCAAAGCTACCTTTGGTGAACAGCCTGAATATCTCCTCGCCCTTTGGCTGATCGCTCTTACGGTAGGTGAGAGATGGGACTAGAACCAGGTAAAATGCGCAGCTCCGGGATGAGTGTTGGTTACTAACCGAACTCTTCCGTATGGTGATAATCAGTGGCCGCGTCCAGGAGAGCACGCTCAATGCTTGGGCCCAATTTCCGCAAGACCTTTGAGGCAAGGTATCAAGGTCAGTCTGTTGTTAGGCTGGTCAAAGAGGAAAATTCACCTTGAATGCGCGAGGCCAGATTCCAACACCAGCACCGACCTCGGCATATTGATTAGCAGCCTCAAACACTTCTACTTCGATGTCCGGATATTTAGACAGGGCTACGGCGAGGGTAAGACCTCCAACGCCTCCACCGCTGCGAAACCCAGTCAGAGTCATGACAAAGTTTCCAAAGTGTCTGAACATACCAGATTGCCACTTTGAACTTCGGGTTGGTCATCTTTGCGCAGCCGATCTAGGAATGAGCATGAAACAGGGAATCTTATATCCCCCTGCCAAAGCTCCACGTTTGATTGGGACAGTTGACATCGGGATGGGAAGACAGATCCGTCATTCTCCGACGGCGACCCTTACTCCTGTTTCTCTGGGGACGACCTGCAGGAGAAGTCGTTTGTCTGAGCTATTTGCTACTCGCTGTGAGACTCTGAACATAAATTCATACTTACTTAACCAAAGATTTGCGAGTCCACTCAGACCCTTTTCCTAAAAAGGACACTGATGGAAGATCGATCTTGGATGGTGATGAACTCGAGCATGAGCAACAGCGAAAAAACCGGGCGAAAAAAAAAACAAACGAAAAAAATTTAACTCGTTACAGAAACATTGTAAACCGGCAGGTGCAGTTGGCGTCCCACGAAATGAGAATCTTGGCCAGGCTCCACTGTGTACCGTTTACATATAGGCTGTCTCCATGAAAACACCCCCCCAAAATTATTACTTTAATATTACCTTGGTCCCAGACCATCGCTACATCAACCCTCCTACTCACGACGACGAAACTCCATGTGTGACATCAAGTCTCGGAATGTCGTTCTTGTTGCCAACCGAGAGAGCTCTCTGCAGCAGTCATTGTTTGCATTTACAAGGGGGGTTGCCCCAGATTTCCCTGGACGGCCAAGGCCTGTTATGGTAGGTAGGGTAAGCGGAGATTAGCCTTTTCTCGTAGCGTGACAGTTGCGTCCATCATTTTACAATTCGCTGTAAAGTAAGCCTAGCCTATCCATCCCCAAATTGTTCGTAAAATTAACGGCGCTGTTCATGCGAACTACGTAGAGACCCTGAGACTGTTGAGAGTTTACTCATTCGACGTAACTGCCCTGATCCCCTGCACAACCTGATCGATCATAGTCAATGATGGCCATCACATATGTTATCGGTATGTTCTGAACAAGGTGGACCCCAGGAAAGAAGGACTGATCGCGCTCAGAACACATGGAGGAAGATGAGGCTACGCCTAGCTCTCTTCCCCCATGGGTTGAACTCGAATACTCCGTGAGTTTACATCAGAATTCTAGTATCAATCTTCCTCATTATATTGTCCTGCATCGTAGCACATGCTCATGCTAGCCGGGCCCTCATCCCAAGTTCTGTTCACCCACCTCTCGCAGAAATCCACCACTTCTTTGCGTGGAAAGCTGGCTGCTATTCCTGGACCACTGGCATCTTCTGGAGTCTACACACAATCCATCTTGGAATTACTCAAGGAACAAAACGTACCTCTCTCGAAAGTGTGCCTCCTCGATCCCAAGGCTGAACGTCAACTAAAGCCAGAGGACGGTCTTGAATTCGACTGGTTTTTATTCGGGGCAAGATTTCCTTGGCTGTCTTCCACACATCTCGTGACTGACCTACACCCAGGGAATCTTGGGTACTTTACTTCCTTCTCTGATAAACTGGTTTCTCATCAGCGAGTTAGGTGATGATCCACCTAGAGATCGCACAGCTCAGCTTCGTCAGCTGGGATTCCCAACACGTCACTTGGGCCTAGTGCAGATGACGACCGATACCGCACTCGGTGTCACAAAACGTATTGTTGATGATAAAAGTACGTGATCTCCAGTCATTTCTTTCTTCCTTCCCATTGACAATGACGTTCCGATTCTCTCGTCCTTCTTCGAACAATAGCTCCACTCGATGACATACCCTACGTGGTGCGTGCAATCAATCTCGTGGGTTGACTCGGATCAGAACGTGCTATCTGACGTTATCATACAGGAGTTCCCGACTATAAGATTCAACGCCAAGGAGAGCGTAGAAATGCCTTTCAGTCAGTCCCACCGTTTGTGCGACTGTGCGATGCTGTTGACATTCCCCCCAGAATACATATCTGATCGACCAGGTGGTGAACCTCTACTTCCACCTGGGATGCGCGAGCTATTGCATGAAGATTTGAATAAAGGCTTCGATTTCTGATTCTACCATCTTTCTCGCGGAATTGACTCTGGAATTAGCGAGGATGCCCTGGTATTGATCCCAGAAGCTCTCGGTCAGACGATGATCAAGATTTGTATGCATCAAGAGTAAGATACAATTGGATATTACAATAACTGAGTCCGCACATGGTAAGTACAAGTGAAACGAGATGATGGTATATGAAAACTGTAAGATCAAGTTCCCCCCCCCTCAAAGTAGTCTGCCCAAGATATGATTTACAGCATAAGCAACCCTGAAAATAATAATGCCAAATATGACGACGTCGACCAGACGCACCCAAAGCGTTCAGTAGACGGCAATAATTAGTGGGTGAAGTGAGTGGACCGAGGGGAGGAAATGTGAAAGATAGAAGCAATATAGAAGTGATCATGAGCGTTGCCTAGCCGCAGCCTGCTGCTGCTGTTGCTGTTGAAGTTTCTCCACAGCCTGTGGATCCCATGGGGGTGGATATCTCGCATCGACTAGATTCTGATCTGCGAGCGCGTCCTTTATCCGATCTCGATCATTCATACCCATTCGAGCACGACATCGTACAAGACGTAGCTTAGTCCGCGTTATCCAAGTCGCTATCGTATTTCGGTCCTCTTCCATGAATGGATTGTCCTGTTGAAGATCGTCTTGTAGGGTGTAAAGACACCACAGAGACTCTTCATACAGCTTCTCACATTCGTCAGGACTTGTTGCTTGGTCCAAAAGTTCTTTCCGAGCAGCTGTTCGACTCAACATCAGTGCGCGGTCGTAGATAAGTTGATCGAGGTATATCTTGGGGCCATCGTATTGCACCGGCAACCATGTCTTCACAAGGGCCGCACGGTCGTTGCACTTGATGAACTGATCTTTGAACCAGGCAAGCGCATCTTCGAAACCAGCACTGACAACAAATTCCCCGTCTGGATGTCGCATGCGCAAGTGCTCTTGGTAATTCCGTAGTTTGTCGATTCCCCTTTGGGAGAATGACATCAAAAGCATGTATATAGCCACACATGTCACGGCGGTGTATTCTGCTTCTTGATCTGCATTCCGTCGTCGTTCGGCATGCTTCTCAGCTTCGCCTTCGCGGCGAGCGAATTTGGCGGGATCAGGAAGGGGTTCTGTGCAGGATTATCCAAATAGATCAGATCAAAGACGTGATATGAAGAATGGGAGAGACTGATTTTGTGGAACCGCCTTCACCGCTTCATACATCTCATCCGCCCAGTGTGCCAATACATCCGTCTTCTGTGCAAGTTCTTCTAGTGCAGCAAGTAATTCATCCTCCATGGGGTCGCGAGGAGGCAGAAAACCGTTTCCGACCAGATTTGCTTCGTTTGCGGGCGACTTCAGCAAGAGCTGAGGTCGACGTGGCGATGGTGGTGTACGATAATGTCCCGTGCCAGGAGATATAGGGGATTTTGGCGTCGACACACCGAAGAGTTTACGAGATGCAAGAGACAGTGCGCGACTAAGTGCGTTTGAGGCGACGCGAGTTGGGGAGGAGGAAAGAGGTGGTGCAAGTGGATGTGGCGGGGGAGGAAATGTGGTATTATAGGTCGTCGGAACTGGTGCAGAAAGGGGCGAATTTGAACGCGGCGAAGGCGGGACGTGGTCAGGATGTGGTTCATCCGGAGAGCGGTAATCATGAGGCAGTCGTCGACGAGCCGTGTCAAGTTCATCGACTGCACGGTTAAACTCAAGTGCACGTACATCTCCAACGAGTACATATTCTTTCCGAATAATGCCGTCCTCTTCCGATTCGCCGGGTATAAACGAACCCTCGGTGGATAATGGTTTTGCGAAGCGTCGAGCTTGATCATTTCCAACAGGGCGATCAATATTCGAGTCAATTTGTGTTTGGATACGTTCAAGCGGGGGCGGGGATGCCTTGCCATGCGGCGAAGTTGGACTTCCACTGGAGGGAGGACCTGGCAGAGCTGCTATGGGCAGCTCCTCTGTCGTCGTATCCCTTCTCCGGAAGTGAAACTTGCTTGGTGGAATCATCGCCTTGGGATCGAGCACTTCTGGGGGTATCACCTTGTGGTGCTCGGGAATTTTTCCGACTGGTGTATCATCTTCGTCGTCCGGATGCATACTAGGAGCAGTAGCAATGGTAGTGGTTCGTGACACGGATTCTGGATTAGGACGAGGGAATTTAGATTTTACGAGAGCTTCACTCTTGAAGAATTCTTCGAAACTAGCCCGTTCAGCTGGCCGGCGCCTCAGAAGGGTACGAATGAGTTCTTTGATGTCAGCAGGCACAACCAGTGATTCCTCAGGTTTGGCCGAAGAAGTAGCATGCGTATTTGGAGTGCGAGAAGGATCCTCGTCGGGGAACTTGACACCTTTGGAGTGTTCGATTTTCTTAAGGAGCTCAACGTGGTTCTGTGCCCGAAACGGAGGTTTCCCAATACACATCTCGTACAGGACAGCACCAACACTCCAAAGATCAGCTTTTGCATCATACTTCTCGTATCGCAGTATCTCGGGTGCCATATACAACGGTGATCCACATAACGTCTCAGCCATCATTGCATTAGGAAGAGAACGTGCGAAACCGAAGTCGGCGACCTTCAGTATCGGAACACCAATGGGATGTCCTTTGGCAAGCTCCTCTGGAGGCGCCGGAGTCAGAAGGAGATTCTGTGTATACCATATCAATGTATTGCATGCGAATAGACGAAATATCTACCTGTGGTTTAATGTCCCGATGGATGAGATTCCTGGTCCGTAGAAACTTGAGAGCTCGTGCTAGCTGACGCAAGAAGCTGCGAACGACTATCTCGTCGAGGCCGCCTGACCTCGGATGCGGGTAGTATTGTAAAGCAGCGCCAGGAGCTGGGGCGTATTCAAGGCCCTCGACGCGACCACGCTTCTTGATATAGTTGGTGAGATCGCCTCCAGCGCAATATTCCATGATGAGAAATATATTCCGTTCCGCGCGCTGAGAGAAGGTTGTCAGTACCACAAATAAAAAGATCGTAATGGAGAGGGAGGGGAAACTAATAAATAAACATGCTTGATGACACCAGCAGTGCGTTTCAATGGAACACGGCGACTCCGCACGCGTTTGGGGTAGAGATTTTCAAACTACTTGATTAGAGTACGTACCACGATATCGATAAGTTTCGTGATATGGCGGTGCGACAACGACTTGAGAATTTCAATTTCGCTTTGCAAGTTATCGAGTAACTTTGCTGTGAGGATTTCTTTGCGAACAGACTTGATTGCCACTTGTTGGTGAGTCTCCTGATAGGTAAGTGACGGGACATCAGCCACCGGATTGTGTCAGAAGAAAGTACGAGACACACCTCGTGGTATCCCTTGTATACAGTTGCGAAACTTCCCTTGCCAATGTCGCTCACAATGACGTACGGACGGGCTTCATCGTCCTCAGTTGGTCGTCTGGCGGTGGACTTGTCGGGGGGCATGCTTGGTGGCTGCGGCGCGGGCGAGGCCGTTGCTGGCATGCGATGGGTAGATGTAGTGGTAGCAGAGAGAGAAATATGGAGAACGGGTAAGGAGGAGAGCGTTCTTTAACGGCACTCGGCTTCTAATTAGCTTCGTAGGGGTCTACTCTCGGAGGAGGCATCATACAGCTTCACTTCCAAATTTGGAAGCCTGTTCCTCCCAACCACAAACCATGACTCAGCCGGAATCGGAATCGGAATCCAGCCAAACACGGGTCCGCTAAGTTGCTCTACTCACAACTACTACCAACCGGTAGTACCACTGCTGACACTATCTCGGTTGTCTCGGTGTGTTTTCGATTGTTCAGTTCTCAACTATTACACAAGGACATTGACAATGCAGTCTTATGTGACCGGGAATGCTTCTCCCTGTGGTGGCCATTTCTACGATCAGTGCCTACATCGATTTTCGGGCACACAGCGGTGCATCGGTCATGCTCGCGGCGTGTCAGAGACGCATATGCGGTGTATGTACATGCTTTCCCCTATTAAAATATGACCTCGACTGGTCTCGTTGAACCCTCCTTCTACCTGAGCATGTCGAAGTGACTGACCTCATACCAGCATCCGTACATTGCGGTAGGAACAGTCAAAACTGTCCCCTGCCATGGCACCTGACTTCCAAATGTACTGTACCAGCTGGCGCAAACTGCTTCACAATGCAACGCCAGGTTCATTCTCTCCCCTGTTGCTCTTAGCACCACCATTATCTCTTCGGAGCGTGGACCAAAGTTTGTAACCGCAAGCATTGGTGAGAGTGTATGATATATCTCAGAAACCAAGAGCTTGAATAGTGTATAGTCGCTCGTATGAACAAGGCTTTATTGTTACAGTGTGAAGAAGTAAGGCCAGCCGTCCCTTCAAAGCACTGAATGTTTCGTCAGACTGCCCTGCTCTTCGCCATTGCTTTAACGCTCATCTCCTGCCACAATGTACGTTTCAGAACGATATTAGCGCAGACACGAATCAAAATACACCAAACTGGCAACTCGAATACGACTGCGCTGCATGTGAACGTGATTCCAGTTCATACTCGGGTCTCTCGATCTCAGTAGTGAATTCTTGAGTGATCTCTCTGTGAGACCCTTTTTGAAGGTTCATGATGAGACGACAAGTCTAAGAACAAAGACGTGAAATTAGCAATGTCAGTCCTTGAACAACACTAGCGACAGCAGTAACTTACCATGACAGATACACAAACGGGGAACCAGCTGACGAATGACCGTCCAGGACAATGATAATCACAACGAATAATGAACACTCACAAGATTGTCATGTCCATGACCGACTTGCTGCAGATTTCGCTCCCTAAAAGTAATAAAAAGAGTGCTTTCGGCACATGGTCGTTCCTCAGCATGAAATTGCTCCTCGTTTGCATGTTCTGAACAGCTCACCAGTAATACATATGAATGTGACCACACCATCACGTATGGTACCAGAGAGGACATTGTTCCTTCCCTGTTCGGCTTGGGTGACCATCCCCTTCTTGCGGTATGCTAACCAGACAAGGACTAATTGTGATACAATTGTACCTGCGATGACGATCATAATGGCCTTGGGGATGTTGACCACGTTGCAAGAAGAGTCATAGATAGATGCTGGAACGACAATGGCGTTGCCTACGAGAGCTGTTACGAATTCTGTAAGGACAGCAAGGGTTCCCAGCACCACGCCCATTGATTTTCGATCATACAAGGCGTATATTCGGAGGAACAAAACTATATCACATAAGATCAAAAGTACGTGTATCTCCACCACTTCCATCCCACGAAAGATGAGACACGAAGAGAGAGGCGTAGGGTGGTTTACAACATTCAGTTGGAAGAAAAGGACGCCACTAGTGTGGAAAGAAATGATTAGTGCCCGTTCGATGCCCTGGAGTAAACCTACATTTGAAAGGCCAAGGCGGAGTATCTCTCGAAAAGATACAACCACTTTATGTACGCACCCCGTGGTCTGCTGTCACACGAATGAGTGATATTCGAGTGCTGTTCGTTCCAAAGGTTGCTTTTAAGTACTCACGACCAGATATAATTTACTTCATCATCGATCGCTACGAGTGTATCCCAGACTATGAACGTCAAGGCAGCAACCGCAGAGAATTCACTGAGCTGTAATGGTTCTGAAATTTGTGATGCTGTAGCAAGTATTCCTTCGTTCATGTATCCACAAAGTTCGTTTCGCTGTCCACAGCTCAGCTCAGGGTTAGATCTAGAGGTAGGGACCATGAAATACACATGAGCAACGACTGGAAGCAAAGAGTTGAAGCCAAGGTCTAGTCATTTATTCACACTAGGTCCTGACCCTGACGATGACCTTTCAACGTCTCTGCAATGGGAAGTAATAAGCCATAGAAGAATTGCCGAGCACGTCGTGATCGACAATCAAATGCTTGATTCATATTACTACGAACTTAGTTGTCGCGCCGCCGGTATCGTGTGGATACTGAAACGGTGCAAAATTGTGATTGAACCAGGGTCAAAGTTGCTGAAAAGTTGGAGCTTTGCCATTACCTGAAAGCAGCTGGGAAACGCAGGCTCTCAAACTCCAATGAAACCACACCCAGGCTGCTAGTCATTTCTCGTGTTCCGGGTGATCAATTAGCCAGGACTGGACCCACATTAACCCGCGACTCACACTAACTTGGGTACCCAACACAGACCACCCAGGCCGTAGTAGCAATCGCATAACATTTTCCCCAAAGAACCATAGGGACCGCCAAAGGCTTGAAATGGAACGTAGGTGAAGGTTCAGAGACAGCCAATGATATTGCCACCCCAGACAGCACTTTCCTAATTATTCAGAAAAGAGCGTGTTATGCTAGTATATGACACGGAACCAATACCTCCGTTAAAGAGGACATCGATATCGTAGAGCATGCAAGGTATAGATACGTGACGTAGACTTCGATCAGTGAAAAGAGTGGCTAATGATGCACGCCAAAGAGGTGCGGCAGTTGCGATTCGAGAAGACTCAACACCCAACTCTGCCCCGAGTAACCCTCATGACAGTGAATGGGTCGCACCCGACAATTTTCGCATTGCGGTGATTAGCATTCCTCCCTAGTCTTGTCGGCTGCGGCTAGGTATGTTCTCAGCCAGACCCATTGAGAGCTACAAGTCTGATGGGGTTGAACTTGAACGTGACTGCATTTCAGAGTCGTCAAATATTTGAGTAGAAAGCTCGTATTCGCTTGCTTGAGGAGGGGATGCTTGCTGAATGTTCATGATAACGCGGCTAGTCTATGGTTCAAAGGGTAAGGAGCGGACTAAGAGTAATGACAGCAAGGGACCAAAGGGAAATATGACTTACCGCAATGGAGATGAATACCGGAAGCCAACTTCAACCGGTGATCGTTGAATAGACTGAAAACGAAGTGATAAGCAAAACTTACTAGACCGCTAAGTACGAGTCCGAGCTATCCGAAAGTTGACAAATCACAAATGTCACAAAAATCGCTTTTGGTAGATTGAAACTAATTAGCATTGCTCACACCACAAAGCACGAACCGCAACACTTACTTACGATGCATACGAATCCGATGACTCCATCACGTATGGTAATAGAAGCTAGAGACGTTCGGCGTCGGTCAGCAGGGAGAACTGCCCGCCTCCTCCGATACGCCAACCACAGAAGTGTTGTTTGAGACACCAACGCGCCCACCGCGACCAGTAGAACGGCCTCTGGAAAGTTAATCACCGCACAATCACTTGCGTAGGTCATTCCTGGAAATGTGAAGACAGCGCCTAAAACAGCAGTCGTGCATTCCAGCACCACAGCACAAGCGCCAAGTACCACAGCAAACGTTTTTTGGCCATATAGAGCATATACTAGCATTCGATCATCAGTGTGAGCAAGAAAGAGAACGGAAGATAGAGAACCCACTTCGGATGTACAAAACAAAGTCAAAAATAAGCAGAAGCAGCTCTACCTGGGCCGCTTCGAGGCCACGATAAATGCTACACGCGTGCTCGGGCACGCGATCATGCAAAACGACATTGACTTGAAACCAGAAGAAGCCGATCTGTGAGACCAATGTAAAGTATTTGCCGAATAGATACAACCATTTGATATAAGATGTGTGTGGTTTACTACGGGGAAGTAACAGTCGACATCTAGGCACCTTCGTTCGAAAAAAAAGACTCACGGCCAGATATAAGTCACTTCATCTTTCAACGTTATCAGCGCATCCCAGACAGTAACTGTGAAGGCCGCAGTGGCAGTGTACTCGTTGAGCTGGAGTGATCGATATTCTTCGACAGCGGAAGCGGGAAACGACCTGTTGTACATAGGTCCGCTATGCGTTGTAGGGGTGGAGTACAAAGCACGCAAAGCTCATTAGACAGCGACAATCTGAGCGGGGGCCACCAACCAGTGTCTAACAATATGCCCCAAAAATGAGCTGAAGTCTCGCCCAACTCAGCGGCATGCCTTGGCATATCGACGGTAGACAGTTAGACAGATTAGTCACCTGTCTAAAGCTAACCGTCGACATAACCTTCTATCCGGCTGCTGGGCACCGGATTAACCTGTGCAAATGGAGGGTATTAGCGGGATAAAACACAATAACCCTCCAGGCCCATCCGTACCTACAATTACATGTGACATTATATGACCAGACTCATGACGCAGATGCCATGTTCTGCAGGGAGACAGAACAGTTTCGGAACGCTGAGAATATCTCAATAAGTGATCTAAGGATTCAAACTCAACCAGCAAGACATGACCGGCAGGCTATCTCCTCTGACTAGGGGCCTCGGAAATATTTATTTTCACACCCTCAAGTCTCTCCCCAAGCCAAGAGGTTGAAACGCGATCAGTAGAGACGTCAACATCGACGGAATTGTCAATGTCAAAGGAATTAGCGCATGTCACGTGTCGACTTCTATGTTAGATGCTTATCATAGTTTCCCCTTGAAATTGCTAATAGACCCCATAATCGAGCAATACGTCTGTGTCATTCAGTTTCACTAAACAATAGTTTCGGCAGAAGTAGTCCGATCAGGAGAAAGCCGGAGCATAAGCATGATGTTCGTCAACCCCATTCTTATTTCAACACAACCTTTCTATGTAATGGAAGATCGTCTCGGGAGGTCGACGAATGCTTGCTATGGGAATGAGGTGAGGCACAATCAATCATTATATGTAGCTACGCAAGCTGTTGGACAATAAGGGCTCACCAATGCAGTGAGTCGGAAGTCGTGTTAAGCGCTGCTGGCAGCAATCAGTTCTTCAAGTTTCCTAGCATCCATACCCGGGTTCCTGGGCACGACTCGGAACCCAAAAGGCAGAGGGTGTCTACAAATACAATGAGCAAGAACATGGGATCAAGTCTAGTCGATTACTCACACAGCAACACCGGTCGAGAACTTCGGTTCCACAGGGATTTCTGCTCCGTTTTCGTCCAGGGGTCTCAAGATCTTGTAGACAGCCAGAAACTTAGAGACAATAGACCATACAGCTGCATCTGCGAAGTATCTTCCAACGCAGATCCGGCGACCGAACCCGAATGCGATATGTTCGATGGTGTTAGATTTGAGAGTGCCGTCCTTGTCAATGAATCGCTCAGGAATAAATTCGTTTGAATTGGGGTATTTGGATTCGTCATGGGCCATTGACCTACAGTGAGAAGTCGTTGGCGTGTAATCGGTAAGTACAAGCGACAGCACACTGACCAGAGATTGGGGACGATAATAGCACCTGTGGGTGATATGGATGTATGTAAATATGAGTATAGTAAGTCAGTCAAGCTTTCGGATCAATCACCTTTTGGGATATGGAATCCGTTGTAAATATCATCGTCCGCGACAGCATGGGCGACACCTGATACACATCGGCAGGTCAGTTCGACGGATGTTTCAAGTAACGAAACAGCTCACAAAGAGGTAATATAGGATGGTACCTGAATGTTTCCCGAAGAATGGCATCCAGATAGGGCAACGACAGTCGATCTTCAGTAGTCGGTAGTCTGTCCTGCCCAACTATAGCATCGATCTGTTCTTGAGCCCTCCTTTGTACTTCTGGGTATGCCACCATCATCAAGAAAACTGCCATTATGAACGAGTTCGACTAGGAACATTAATTAATCGTTCCAGATTTCACAGACATCATCACTTACTGTCTCATATCCGGCTAAGTCACAAACCATGGGAATGACTAACGAGGGGATCAAGAGTCGTTCGGGTCGACTCACCGAAAAATGCAGTGGCAGCAGCATCCTTAAGTTCTCTAATCCTCATCGTATCTGTAAACTCAATTTTTTCGTCTCCATCACGTAGTGCATCATATACCATAGCCGGTGCATCGCTGCCACTCATCAATCGCTGTAGGCTGTGAGCAAAGGGCTGCTCGGCACATTTCTTTGAAATCTCCCTGGCAACTGCCATCTTGTCCTTCAAAGTCATTCCGGGCAACCATGATGGGAGTTTAGTGAGCACTGGCAACGCATCCAAGATGACTGCAATTTCCGGACGAACAGTGGCCAGTACGATCTCAATCAACTTCTCGAAGGTGGCCCTTGCTTCATTCTGTTGAGATGTAAAGTCAGAGTCATAGACGCTGCTAAATATGATAGATGTCGTATAATCAAAAACATGTTCCGTCAGGTTTTCTGGAGTACTAAGCAGTTGCTGCAAAAATCGACAAGCTGTACGGTGTTGCAAAGGCAAGAATCTGTGGATAGCTTCTCGTCGAAAGGCTTGATGGAAAAATCGCCTATGCAATCGCCATCTGTCACCGTAAGGTATCAAGGAAGTGTTGAAGCCAATGCCACAGAGGTCATTAGTGATCATATACGGACGATCCGAATATTTCCGAGAACGACTCTCGAGTAGTTCTTTTGCTACGACTTCGGAATTGATAATGATGATCTCTTTGCCAAAGAGACGAGTATATACTAGGTCACCGTATACTTGCGCCCAAGTGGAGTATGTTAACCAGGGTGCCTTCAGGTTGATTCCAACGACATTCCCGATGAACGGTAATCCGATTGGGCCGGGAGGCAGAGGGAGGGAAGGCCGTGCCTTGGAGAAGTATTTTTTCCCGAAATCCAGGAACACAGTAAAGACGAGAGCAACCATGCACGCGATCGACCAGTTGGACATTGTTGGACAATGGTAATGCAGGACCTACTAGTAAACGTGATGTCTTATAGGATTTTTTCTTCTTAGATCTCAGTGATGATCGCTGAATGGCAAGGTTCGTACGCGGAGCTGAATACTTGCATCATTGTGTGTGACACCACACATGAGTGGCGAAGATTAAGGGACCATACAATGTTTCAGATTAGAAACTGTAGGTCATGTAATCGTTATGCATCGTGCTCGGCTGGTGCTAGGCTCTGAGACATGCTGGGGGGCGGCATCTGTAAACTGGGTAGTGCGTTAGAACTGGATCTAGCAGAACTCAGTTAGAACTTTCAACTGACCCTTAATTGCCTCTTTTATCGACAGTGGAGAACTTTGATTGGTGGACAGGCCAACGAAAGAGCATCAAGCGGTAACGTCATAAACTGTGTTACTGATCAGTGGACCACTGTGGGCGACAAGGAGCACCTTAATAAATTCCATTTTCGCATTCAGAATGAGTTGCTGATTCGCGGTTTCAAGTCTATGAAGAGAGTTTTGCGCCGTTCACCGGACTCTTTGAAATTTAAACCATGGTGGTCGTATGGCGGTCAAAGCGCACAAAAATTCCGCTAGCAACTTTCGGTTCATGAGCGCACAAATTTTTTGTGCGCTTCGTACATTCTGTCATAGTGAAGTAAGAACTGAGTAGTACAACTTGTGCTAGTACTGGCAAACCTGCTGGCTCCCGATTCATTCGGTAAGTCGTCGTTGATATTCTCATTCAAGTCTTCCTGACATTCTAGCTTGTCCTGTCGAGCCCTCTGTATGACTGTAGGGTCACACAACCTGATTTGTGTGCCGATGCGGTTGCACCGTGTGCTCGACATTTCCTTGTCGCAACACTCGCTCGTGTAGTTTCAGGATCATTGTGGAGGTCCCCGGTGAGTGGTTGGCATCGATCTGGGGGTTGTTCTAGGCTAGTGTGTTGTCTGTGTTTGCCACACGGTCATGCTAACTCAGACTTTCTTCCATTCTGTTCATCAGTCGGCGCTTGTGCTTGCTCAACATCTATTCTCTCCCTCTCAATTAATTTCTGCTCTTTGCATTACCGCTCACTCTGCTCATCTTGCAGTGTTCCAATGTCCTTCCATCATTATGTACAACTGGCCGGAGCTCTTGGATTACTTAGTAGTTGTACCAACTCCTGTCTCATCAACGTATTGAATGAAACGCCACTCAGGCTGATATTTCGCATGACGAGTATTCAATTGGCCAGAATTCACATAATTTGCGAGCGCCAAGTACTGTAACAACAATTTCACTCGACAGCTGAAGAGTCACGGGACCATCGAGAACTTGAATTGTTTAGATGATGCGTTCAGATCCAGAGATAGGGAATGGTACCAATGGTATAGGAACGTTCACTCTTAAAGTTGGCCCAGCCAGTATTTTTTGCTAATTATTCGTGAACAGAATGAATATATGCTAGTATATGACGCAGATCCTATACCTCACGGCATAGCATCATATAGCGTACAAAGTATAGATACGCGACGGAGGCTTCGATCAGTGAAAAGAGTGGCTGATGGTGCCTGCTAAGCAGATGCGCCACACACAATCCGAGAAGGGAAACCCGACATCGTCGAAAGTAATCGATTAATCCTTGTAGGGAAGGGTCATACCCTGCCAGATGTATAATGATCATCGCATTGCAATGATAAGTATTCCTCGCTAGTATTGCCAACCTATGTCCCGGTGCGACTCTGATGTCTCAACCTTATCCATTGAGAGCTAAGGGTCCGATGCGGTCGAAAACGATTGCATTTCATAGTCGGTCCAAAGCTGAGTAGAGAGTTCGTATCCACTGGCCTCCGGAGAAGACGCCTGTTGGATGTTCATAATAACACGACAGGTCTATGTTCAAAGGGGTGAGTTGACTATGAGCGCCAGACAACGACGGCAGTGGATTAAGGGAAAATATAACTTACTGCGATGGAAATGAACACCGGAAGCCAACTTGAGCCAGTGGACGTCAAATAAAGTGGAAATCAGACTACAAGCAAAGCTCACTAAATGGCCAGGTTCGTATCCGAGCTATTTACCAGTTCACAAATCGCAAATGCGACGAAAACCGCTTTCGGTTCATCAAAACTATTCAGCGTTCTCAACCTCAAAGCAGGAACAACGATACTCACTTATGATGCATACGAATGCAATGATCCCATCACGTATAGTAACAGAAGCTATAGACGTACGATTCTGTTCAGCAAGCAGAATCGCCCGCCTTTTCCGATACGCTAACCACAGAAGCGTTGCTTGAGACACAAACGTGCCTATAGCGACCAAAAGGACGGACTCCGGAAAGTTGATCACTGTGCAATCAGCCTCGTATGTCATTCCTGGAAATGTTAAGATAGCGGCTGAAACAGCAGCCACACATTCCAGCAGTACAGCACATCCACCAAGCACCGCAGCAATAGTTTTCTGACCATAGAACGCGTATATTCGAATGAGCAACACGCAGTCGAAAACGAGCAAAAGCAGCTCTATCAGGGACGCTTGCAAGACACGATATGTGCGACACCAACGTTCCGGGACCGAATTATGTGGAATGACATCGACTTGAAACCAGTAGAAGCCGATTTGCATGACTAACGTCAAGTATTTCCCGAATAGATACAACCATTTGATGTATGCTCTGTTTGGTTTGCTGTCGGAAAGCAACAATGAGCTCAGACACCCTTTGTTCAAAGAAATACGAGACTCACGGCCAGATATAAGTTATTTCGTCTTCGAATGTTACCACCGTGTCCCAGAGAGTGACTATGAATGCGGCAGCTAATGTACGCGAGTAGTACATTCACATCAGTATGCGTTTCACATAAACGATGCGGCTCACTAGCAGTGTACTCATTGAGCTGGAGTATTTGATATTGTCCGACAGTGTAAGCGGGAGATGATCTTTCTTCCATACGGCCACAATGCCTCTGTTTGCGCTATGCGTTGTAAGAATGGAATGGAAGGCGTACAAGACGCATTAGAGAGCGACAATCTGAGCAGGGGGCACCAACCAGTGTTGAACAGGATGGTTTAAAAATGAGATGGAGGGCCTCGTCCAACTCAGCGGCGTCCCCTGAACGCAGTCAGTGGAAGCGCGAAGATCGAAACTCAGCGACTAACCCACTGAATAACGGGACTGTGCCGAGCAACTTGCTGGCCCAGAGGCCCTGCAAAAATTCAGCTTCAGGAAAAAAATATTCCCTCGCTAAACGCAACAGTACTTAAACGGCTCTCTGTAGGCGTTACTGACACCGAGATTAGCGTCAGAATGGACGTTGAGTGTTGCTTTGACGTACAGGTGTGGTCGTAAAGGATGGCTTCCAGCCAATCAGAATCCTCTCCAGCCCTGACCAGTGGTTATTCTCTGAGTCAGAGTATTGACTGAAGATCAAGTTGGATCTGCATAGTTACAATCACCTCCGACAGCATACAACGAGGATTTGTCAGTCGTTCAACGTTTCTCTCTCTTCCGAATTGTGAGCGTAGCTCAGTTCGTGACTCAAAAACCAGTACACTAGGACGGCAGGGTTGAGTTCAAAGTAAAACAAGTCACACATTTATTGCTGGGCGAAGGAATAAAAATGGTGCACGGCAGCGAGAACAAATGCTATATGACAAGAGCTGAGGGAAAGGAACAAAAAATACCCAAGGTATCACAATATATTCAATTCATTCGGTAGCCATTCCAATATCAAGCTCTCAACCCCTTTCTGAATCGAAAAATGCGACGAGCTGTCCAACAGGAACTTTCTTTCCAGGGCCAATGAGCGGCCTGCTGTCCTTGCTTTTCTCTGATTTGGACTGACGTCGCAAAATCAGCGGGTCAACGAATTTATTCGGGTCCCGATCCCCGCTTGTATTGTTACCGACGCCACCGTCATTCCTGAAATCAATAGATTGTGATTTAAATCGATGTTTCGAGAGCGCTTGGTTACTCTGTAATGCCGATGCGTATGTCGACTGGGCTCTCGGTCTTGGACTCACTGTCGACACTGCTTTCCCAGATCCGGAGTCGTCAATACCAGCGAGCTTAGAAGCAGTGAAAGAACGCGATGCGGCCTTCTTACCCACAGTCTCAGCAGCGCGCTCATCCTCATCATCGTCCTCGCTGCTCTCTGCCGTAGAGGAGAAAAAGGCGGTACCCATCACTGCTCTCGCCTTCTCCCGCTCATATTCAGCTTCAACTTCAGGGGGAGCGACGATAGGACTACCCAACGCGACCGTGTAGCGCTTCCGACCCGGCATAGGCGTCGGACTAACGCTGCCTCTCCTGGCACTCGGGGTACTCGGAGGGGGAAGCCCGCTTGGAGTAGGGGACATGGTACGCGTGGGAGGTGACATGGATATGGGGAACTCCATCGGCGGAGACATTGGTGGAAGGCCGGAAATGACCATCGACGTGGGGCGGGAAGAAGCGGGAGGGGAGTTAGCAGGGGTATGTGTTGGAGAAACAATGTCGCTGGGGCTAGCGTAGTCTCCTGTAGGGTATGGAAGTCGGGTACCTCCTCTGGATGAAATCTTTCCTGAGCCGGCGCGCGCCAGAGGAGGGCTTGTGGACTCGCGAGCTGTCAGGGACGGTGCGCGACGAGGTGTCGAGAAGGCACCCATGTTCATGACGGGGGTGCCTGTTCCGCTATCTGGTGGACTAGTGGTGGCCGACATGGGGATCAACGTGGACTGATGCGGACTCCCAATCATGGATTCAGTGGGAGGGGCGGTACTGAGCTCGGGGGAGTTATGAACGGCATTGTTCTTAGATAGGAGTGCGGGAGAAGTAGCGAAGCGTGCCATCTCGCGCCCAAGTTCGCCAATGCGAGACTGGAGTTCGGTGATGTCGTCTCTGATCGTGCCAAGCTCTGCCTCCGTGTGATTTGGAGCCTCTTCGTTTTCTTCAACCTTTCCCTCCTCTTTGCTCCTTTCCTGCTCCTTTTCTTTGGCACGCTCATTTTCTTTGTCGACAAGCCAACGCTCTACATCGCCCATACGTTCCTCGAGTGCACGAACATGCGAGACCGTCCAGCGTTCAAGCTTTTCAAACCGCTTTGCTATGACCAAGAGTGTTCCTGGGATATCCAAGGTCCCAGAGGACGTAAATGACGCATAAAGAGGGGGCTGTTCGCGTGGCGACCCACCAGGAGATGTACCCCTTTGAAGTGAGATGGGGGAAAGATTGATAGGTTGCGAAGCTGGCGCGGGTGACAATCTTACCGGGGCCTTGTTCGGAGTGGGTGACGTTGGAGAAGATGCTCGGGGACTGCTTCCACCAGGGGGAATCTTGAGATTAAAACGAGTAGCGTCGGTATAATTGGTGGAAGGAGAATTAGACCACTCTTTTTCTTTGCCCTTTGAATTACCCTTCTCTTTTTCGCGTGATCGCGTTTCCTCTACGACCTGCTGAGCAGGCGTGAGGGGCTCTTTGTCTTTCGTGCCTTTGGTAGGCGTGATCTTTGACTTCGCAGACTGCCACCATCCTGTTACACCATCCTTCGGGGAGGAGGTGGGAGAAGGAGCGTTGGGCAGGGTCTGCGATCGACCACGGGGAGGAGGCAATGACTGTGGAGAGCTAGAGTTCATTATCGCTAGAGCGCGCTCTTCTATAGCTCGCCTTTCTTCCGCTTCTCTAGTGAGAATCATTTCAGCCTCACGTCTACTTCGATCGCGCTCCCTCTGAGCCTCAGCTTCTAGCTCCGCATCTGTGGGCAGTGCGCTGTTTCCGGGAGCAGGACTAATGAAAGAACCGACCCGGTGTGCGAGGTTGGCCGCGAACTGGGTTACGGAGGCGGAGGGTGGGGACTGACTCCGAGCCCAGGTGCGATCTGCATCGTCGTTATCGTCATCAATGTCGTCGCCAGACTGGCTTTCTTGAGAGTTTCTTCTTGATCGATAGTCATTACGAAGGGGTGAATGTGGTCTGCGTGGGGATGAGGGTGGGTGTCCGAAGACCGGTTCAGGCAGGTTGAGAGATGATGGTGGTGGTAGTGCTGAGGTCGTCATACGTCGTTGCTGGGCATGTTGGATGTTCTGTGGGATGGGTTTAGGCGAGGAAAGGGCGTGCAGATTAGCGATGCTTGGCGATAGGGAGGTGGTCGAGGAGGTATTAAGTGACGATCCAAGTGGCGAGGACATCGTGCGACACGACGAGCACGAGTGTGTCTAGGGCTCGCTCGCTGTGTGCGACGAGGGGGAAGAGGTCCTCGACGCTGTCCGTTGTATCGAGACCTGGTCTGTGTGCACGATGCGGGTGTGAAGAACCTTCCCGAAATAGATCACCCAATCTCCTAGAAATTTTGGCCAGACAAAGTGAACGGCAGGTATCGGGGGCTGCCATTGCGCTGAGTTCGACTGTCGAGACTGTCATTCCATGACCACGACGACGGGCAACGGTCACCCATGGATTCGAGACGCGCCGAGACGATTGAGGCGCTCTCCGTCTACCTGCAGCAACAGAAAACGTTCCTTGCGCGCACACAAGCCGATATCGACAGGCTAAAGAAGCTCAAGGCCGAAGCTCTTGCCTCTTCAGAACAATTTCCGAATTGCAGCGACTCAAAGGGAAATGAAACTCTCATTCCCCAGCTGTTAAGTTCCGGAGAAAAGATATCGAAGCTACAGGATTATCATCCTTCTCTTTCCTTCCCCACGAAAATTGACTGGGAAGTCTTTTCTTCAAGCGGTGAGCCTCTCGCGTCCTTTACGATTACACGGGACCTCCTATGAGACTCACCCGTCTCCACCTTTTTATGTTTCCTTATTCCAGATGCAACACCGTTGCGCAGTCTGGCCGTTCGGACCCGCATCGATCATACGCAACGTACCGTCCCATTCAACAACCAGCGCTCTCCCCTTTCGTTTCTCCAGAAATTTGTTAAAGATGCTCGTAAAGTCATTATTGACCCCGTATTTGACGACCTCTCCGGTTCCACTGACATAATCGCGTTAACTTACCCTACGGATCCCTCTAATTCTAACCATATCACCTCCTCATCAAGCGGTAATAATCCTTTCCCTGCCCCCGCCTTACCACTATCGCTTTCTGAAGAAGAAGGCGAAGATCATCCCCAGACACCGGTAATTCAAGAATCCATGACCGCCCAGCGAAAACGCGACCGCGCACGCGCCAAAGTTCGCGAATTGAAGAAGCGCAAGATTCGAGCAGATTTGGTCCTCGGGTGTAAACTCGGTGAGGAAGGTTCTCGTGGCGTTTCTGTGCAACATGACATCGAAGACGAAAGTATGGAGGTGGATGTCAGCACGGGGACGCCGCAGCCTTGTGGTTCTATTCCTTTGGATGGTCCCTCCGAGCGAGGGAGCGGGGCTATGGATGTCGATAGCTCGCACACGGCGACTCCTATTACCACACCGCGGTGTGCCAGGCCCTCATACATATCCATATCTAGGACCCACCAGCGTACGCTTCCTCGAATGGATAGCATTAATCGCTCGTCCCGCACCCGCAAGCCATCAGTGAAACTCCAGGCACAAACTCCTATTACCACGTCCGAAGAGCACGCTGAGCCTTCGGTTACGCCTCTCCCGCCGATATCACTTGGGAAACGTTCTCGTGAGACAACCGAGATCAACAACGCGGCTCGCAAAGCCAAGACAGAGCCCCTCTCCACCTCAGCGGAAGTAAATGCCGAGATAGATATAAACAGATCTGACACCTATAAGCAAGCATGGTCTGTGTCTGAACAACACCTCCTGGAGCGACTCTTGGAAGAAATCCCTGATGGGGAAAGGAACCGGTATGTGTGTATTGTGCGGGCTGTTTCTTATATATTCACCCACAGTCCTGACAGTTGGGCGAAAATCTCGCAGGCCATGGGAGGACGGCGAACACCCAGACAGGTTGCAAGTCGTGTGCAGAAATATTTTGAGAAGTTGAAACGTTTTGGGGTGGGTGTAGAGAAGAAGGGAAAAACGAAATGATGCATTCTCACATTTGATCAATTGTCGAGGTCTGAGGAGAGGATGGCCAACCTATTTTCTTCAAGTTTTACTCTACATGGCATTACTCAAAGTGTAGTTGTAACCCTAACCCCAAGTCGGGAGGACCATGTGATGCGTTCCCGAGCTTGAGCCAAAAGTTGACCCACACGTTGTCTCTCGTATGCACACACTCGACGCTCGACGATACACGCGACCACCCGGCTTGTCTTGTCTCCCATACCACCACTCTGCGCTCACCCTCCAGTCCTTCAACTCTCTACTCGTAAACCAATTCGATGGCAACCCAAGGGTTTGATCCGAATAAGGCTCAGAATCTCGTCGAGGTGTGCGCTTTCATCATTGGCACTAGCTCACCCGGACCACGTTGACTCATGAGAATACCAATTGTTTTGCGCGATTCTGAATAAAAGATTGAAAAGCAGTGGGTTTATTCGACCCGTTGTGAGTTTTCCGTCGCGCTGATCTATATGTTTCCGAATCTAAATTCGCTGTCAAGGCTGTCGAGCACGCCCAGGTATGTAACATTTCGCAGCCTTAGGGTCGAGGGCCTTGCGCGTGCTAAGAACCGCTAATCCCTTCCAGACTTATTGGAGTCTTCTTGAGAAGGTTTCGCCGCGTGAGCTGAAACTGTCAAAGCCAGTCATCGCCTCCACTTTACGTCTGTATCCAATAACAAATTCGTGGAGGTAAGCTTGACGACGAAATCTTTGAACACACCATGGCCACGTTTCCCGAGTTTAACAAAGAAGGACACGAGAAACTCGTGAAACTAGATGAAGATTGGCTTAAAAGTGAGGACGCAAAAAAGAAGTGGAGAGACTTCATCAATCAGTGAGTAGCATTGATCTTTTTATCTTCCCTGAACGACGCCACATTTCTATCCTTCTATCTAAGTTCAAGTGGATACTGATGAACGTGTGCGTCGTGTGATATGATCCCGTGACAAATACGAGAAGAAAGTGAAAGATTACAACTTTGGTTGCCTCATACGAACCGACGCAAGGAAAGAGTATTCTGAGACGAACACCATTTTCGGTCCGATTCCGATTATTATTATTGAGAGAAAGCGCTAATGATGATATCTTATGAACTTACAGTTACGCGAATGCAGTTTTACGCCGTCGAGATGGGTACTTGTTGATAACCTGCTTGTACCCTGAGCCGATGATGGGTTGGTGCTATGTTGCACCCTGATAGATCGCTCGCAACCGACTAGGTCTCAATGATGGTGCCCACGAGATCGCCAAAGCGGAAGCAGAGCAGGACAAGTTGAAGAGAGAAAAGGAAGCTCACAAAGCTAGCAAGAACACCAAGTCGTAGCCCGACCGCTGTACGCAAATCGACTTCATTCATTCATGTTCGGCAGATTGCGATCAGTCCCTCTCGGATGCATGCTGGTTTCGTGTTCAAGCTCTCGATTTGTAATGTAGCGAGTTGTTTCACATGGGAAGTAATAGGCCAACCTTGAAGGCGATCGTCCCTATACGGATATTGATTATCATGGCAGAATGGACTATCAGTGGGTGAGGTCATCGAATCCTAACACCGCTCTGGACCTTGCACAGGACTCGGAGCTTGTCTCCCTGGGACGAGTTATTTCCCCTACAACTAGCTGTTTGAGGGTTATTGTCAGAAGGAGGCGGGGTCTATATTGGACCCACTGCAACTACTCCACTTACAAACGTAACCTGCATGCGGTCGCTTGCCACTGTCGAAACGGACTAAGCAGTCATCCGCAGCGTTTCATTGAGATCCTTGTCTTTACTCTTCTACTAGTACTTACAGTTAGAGTGGGCTTGGATCCATTTTCAGGGTCACAGACCACGTGATGTGTGACGAGTCGTGTCGAATTGGATTAGCCGCGTCTAACTGAACAGCGGTCAACTTGGCAATGGACGACGAAGTAATATCGATACACTCTAACGAGTCCGACAATGAAGACCATCGATTACGACGCCAAATACTCGAGCCTGTGGTGCGACGCGTAGTGGACGCTCTTGGTGGATACGAGGGTGGTGTCTACCGCATGGGAGACGAGGTGAACGGATGTCTGCGTGATCTCAAGAAACTGTGGCGGAAAGACGATACTGACGACGAGCGTACCGTTGCTCGTATATTTTGGGAGACACGAGTCTTGCCCAACGACCTCATACCTATCCTCCTCGAAACCGCGGGTAAAGGTCTCTTCGATGACAGGCGGGCGATCGCATGTGCGGACCTTGTCACTGCAATGACTTGGCCTATCGATGTTGCCGAAGAGCTTCAAGAGCTGGACGAGGACATGGACAAGGGGACAGACTACACGCAGCTCACCCTCAGTCACTTGAACTACAAGTCTGCCTTGCTCAAACCTGGCGTCATGCAAGCATTCTTCAATATCGTGCTTCCTCCCCTAGCAAAACCTGTCAAAGAACGACAAGAACGGGACAACCAGATAGTCAATGTCGTTCTTCATCTCGTTCGCAATCTCACTTTCATCAAAGACCTCGCTCCCAATATGTATCTCAGTTCCGATCAGGCTGAATACTCCTCCCTTCAAACGAAGCTCGTCAAAGCCTTGTCCGAAACACGCATCCTCGACCTGTTACTCACTATCGCCACTAATTCAGATCACGATCCATTTTTCAACGCCTCCAACACGCTGATCTTGGAAATCTTTTACCTCTTGTTTCGGGGTATCAAGCCAACGGCGCTGACTATCGACCAGGCCAAGGTAATTATTATATTGCCATGCGTTTCACACTTGAATGAAGCTACATGCAGCAACCTGCCCAAAATTTACATCGTCTTTTGGCCGCCGAGGACAAGATGAAGCGTGATGGTGCTCGTAATGTTTCATCCCGGCATTCACGATTTGGAACGACCATTGCCGTTCGGCTCAACTCAAAGAAGACATCCGCTGGCCGCCTTGACAACAGTACTCATTCTTCGGCCGCAGTCGGTGCTTCGGAAAGAGCTTCATCCTCGCGGTCACTGGTCCTTCATCGCCAGGCGGCGATCACGAAAGAATCAGGAAGTATCTTGGATATTTCGAAACATCAGAAAGCTCGCAAAGCCAACAAGGTTGATGAGTTAGCACGAGAAGACAGCCTCTCGTATGAGGCGCGACTGGTATTGCAAGGCTTTGCAAGCTCGTTCTTCCTGGACGCTTGCTTTAATCGTGTGTTGAACGGTTTCCTATCTTGGTCGCGTTCTCACACCGTCCTGCTTGCCCGTAGCATTCCTGTCTGCTTTGCTGAAGGATATTAGGTCTGAGCGACCGAAGATCACAGAAAAGGATCACCTCCGGTTATTATACACCACCAAATGGTTTCTCCAGTTCTTCCTTGCCCAACGAGCCAAGGAGAAAGTCGCGAATGGCGAGCGAAGGTGGAACTTCGGGCTTATCGCTGGGGTTACAGATAGGAGCTGGATTGTCTGGGTTCTTAGGCGTATGAGAGAGGCGATAGAAGAAAAGGTTTTTTTCACATTTCCTATGCCACTCTGAAACTGATGAGTGGCGTTGTTGCCGTTCCAGCCCAAGTTGTGGAACGAACTGCAAGCGGGAATTGAGTGTCTAACTCAGTTCCTTCTCTTGATCGACAGCATGTCTTCTTCGGTAATCTCCGACCATGCTCTTACTGAAGCTGCGCGGTTGCTCCAACAACAACTCATCTATAACGGAGATGTGCTTGACATAGCATTGGATAGTTTGCGATCTTACAAGGAAGGGACACAGTCATTGACCTACCTCAACTCAAGTGTGTGTCTGGCCCATGCACTTCTCCGCATGCTCGAGCGTTGGGGCAAGGAGAATAGTAAAACCATGTATGTGAGAAAGAAGAAAGCTAATAAAAAGAAACATAAAGGGAAGTTTGGGTCTTCTCCATCCGGGTATGGTGCTAATATGACTCGGTTATAAAGGGAACGGTCCATCGGAAGAAGAGGGTGTGCCTGACGTGGAGGAAGCAAGTGATGCGGAAGAAGAGGAAGAAATGATTCATGAGACAATGTTCACTTTTGAAGCCTTCGAGTTGGTAAGTAGCGGAGCACGCCTGCACCACACGACTTTACTGATAAAGATAATCTCGCATGACCGATATCAGAAATTCGCGCAATCTGATATTACACGGACATTGTTGGTTTACCTCTCACGGTACAAGGAGTTCGACTCTCCGGAGTTAATGGAAAGGGTTGTGAACTTGATATGGAGACAAGTTGTGAAAGCGAAGGCGGAGGGGTTATACTTCAACGTCTCTACTCTGCATCTCTTCAAATTGATCCTCGACGATCAACGGTCGCTTCCGAAGGACCAGTCATACCAGGATCTTATAAAGCTGATCACGTTTATATTACGGAAGTTCTTCAAAGCCATGGAGGAAGAGCCATTCCTCACCGTTGAGGTGAGGCGTTCATATTTGCTTATCTATGCCTACAGACCGCAATGCTTATCGCGAGCCCGGTTTCTTGCTTTACAGGCGTGGTTCCCTATGAACCGCGGACACTGGAAGCAATATTCTAGCTGGGAACCTGAACAGAAATCTAATCGTACACATGGCAAGGCCGAAGAAGACGGCGGTTTCTCAGGGGAGGTTCAAGTCAAGAAAGGCTATTCTTGGAGTGAACAGATTGGTATCACCGTTGCTGCGCTAGTTGAGGAAGGCAAGTCTGAACTTGTAGAGTGGGTAAAAAATGTAAGGTGTCACGCTTTGCCACGCGTTTTACACGAGGTTGATGAACGTTTGTTGGCTTTTGTTGGTCCAGATTCTTTTATTAGTCATCCGCCAGCGTCAGAGAATCGTGGATGAGACGGATCAAAACGATCGGGATGATGATACCGATGAGATAGAAGACGTTCCACGGAGGAATGCTGGACCTTCCCAAGAGGCAATTTCCAAGTTTACGGACTACGGTGAGTTTGAACCCCTCCTTCAGTGAATGCGTGGACGGGAAACTGAGAGGGGGGGGCTATACAGTGATTCCTTACATCAACGATGAGCATGCCGAGGCGGCTACAAAAAACGCGAGGCTGAAACTTATATTCCGTCTACTGAATTTCACGATCCAAGAGGAAGGTACGTTACGTGTTTGTAATTTGGCATAACCCACGTATTTAGCTCAGGGGTTTTATAGATGCGGAAGAGCTCCAATGGGTGGTACCCGCCCCGATTACACCGCCTGTGCTACAGGAAAGGTGGAATGTGATTGATGACTTCCTGAGGCATCCCATCGACCTGGAGGGAAAGAAAGCGAGCGAGATGCTCAGTAAGAAGACGCGTAGACGTCGAAGACGGCGATCTCCTTCAGTCGGTTCCGATGTAGAGCTTCCGGATGACGAACCTCGACGTCGTAAGAGAGAGAAGAAGAAGAAGGAAGAAAAGGTGTACAAATCCGCGCAATTCATCGAGGACAGTGACGAGGAGTACGGGGACATGGAGGCTTTCCTTGAGAAAGAAAGACTGCTACGGGAGAAGACTGCACGCGCTGCCGAAGAGAGCGGCAAGCTTGCCACGATGAGGGCGAGCGGTACGAAGAAGCGACGTCAGAAGGGGAAGGTGTCCAAAGTGGCGGACACCAATGATGAGGGAGATGATCCGGTCCGCGTCGGGAGAGAGTCGTTGTCTTCTGGTTCTGACAGTGACGATGGGATCTTGATGTCCCTGAGAAGTAGTCGGTCGCCACCGTCCGCGCCTGCGCCCAAACCGCGACCGAAACCACGTCTGGTTCAAAAGGTCAAGCCCCCCGCCGCAACAGAGACAATTAATATTTCGAGCGGTTCGGAGCTGGAAGTAGAAGTGGCGCCTTTAATATCTACGGGGGCTCGACCGAGTAGAAAAAGACGTCTGGTTTTATCTGATGACGACGAGTAGATATGTGATGTATAGTATCTTGGGTTTGTACGTTCCTTCATAGAGTCTGTGTCTCTGTAATATTTTTTGTTCACCCATAATTCATGCAGGATCTCATCTTCCCTGATCTAGGGGGGCTGCGAGAAATACTGCGAATACCTTGCTCGTTATTGGGACGTTACGGCCGGTGTCCTTGCAACGATACGAACGACTTGCTTCGTTCGATATCCAGACAGGGATTCCTCGACCGGGTATTTCATTAGGCTACATGTAGGGTGTCCAGGGCTATGTGAGTCAATCCGACTGTTCCATCTCACCGGACGCTATCTATGCCTGTTGCGCAACCTGCGCCCACAGCGCCGGGTGGCACCGATGGACTATGTCGAATCTGGTAAGAACCTACCTCCCCGTCATTTTTTACTCGCGCGCATGCTGCCCTGCAATATGGCTCCCGGTGATTTCCATTGTCATCTTCGTGCAGAATTCCCGTCTCACGGTAGAGTTCGTTGAAGACGCCACAACGACTATCAAACGTTCCCCCCTCTTAACCGCTACTTCCCGACTGTTCAACCCCGTTCTCGTCAGGGACGATTCAAATTTTCCTCCTCAACATCCCCCACATATATGTATCCACGACACTCCGAATCCTCTCATCCGTTGGACATGTGACTAGATATAGATTAAATGAGATAGCTGACAATTGTTGTGCGCACCCCGCCAATCAATTGAGGCGACTAAAGCGTTATGTCATGCACTCTACGCTTGGCTCGCGCACGTTTATCTCGTATGTCCCCCCTTCTCCGCAATCAACGATCATGTAAAAAAAAAAACAAGTCAATCGTGACAACAAGCCGTAACCTCCAGTTTCCGCCCCGCACTAGCAGACCGTCGGCCCCATCCTGCCTCTTCGAGTTCATCTTCGTCGCTATCGCTATCTCGTGCAATGGCCCATCATGATTGGTATCACCGTAGAATCCGATTCTACACGAAAATTTACGTCGGAAGAAGCCGTTCCCTCCTAATACAAACCCGTCCGGTTCCCTGAAATTTATTTTGGAGGGGGAGTCTGGATCTGTGTTGTATCTGACCGTATCGCGTGTATCTACTTCATTGCGGCTGAAAATGTGTTTCATTCGCGGCAACAAGCGTCTAGGCTCACGCTCCACCACTGACGTTCATGTTCTCTTCAGAAGTAAATTCAAGTTCCCCTTCATCTCGGGCGAGCGTGTTGCATCGTGTTAGAGATCGATTGGAATGGGCGAGAAGGCATAATGAAAGAGTAACTTGCTCGTACGATACTTGCCAAATGTGCTTGTGCGTTTACATACGAAAAAGGTACGTCGGTTGACTAAATTCTTACGCATCAGATGCCCAGCCGTTCATAGATCATGGATCATGTCAGCGAGTGTGTCAGTGTTCAATTTCTCACCCGTCGAGACTTCAAAAAGTGAACCTCGTGTTGTGAACACTGTCACTGCGACTGAGGTGTCGCGGGCGCGAAGCTGGATATAGATCATATATACCGTGACTCAGATCTGAAACAGGACTTGGTCAGACCAGCGTTCTCGATTGTGCCAGTGATACGAACCACGTTCTTAGGGTTTACTTCCAGCGCGTTTCAATTCTTCTTTTTTTGCCCACGAGCAAATCGAAATGATAAACTACGCTTACCAGCGAATAGTAGGACGTACAGGATGGAAGAAGAAGGCCCATTTTATCTCGGCTAGATATGCCTTGAGCTTTCCATGAGGCTGGGTAAAATGTCCTAACAAGGCTTAATTGGGTATGAATGTTAAGTTATGTATTGGGTCGGGGTTTCCCCCCGCCCAGAAGGAAGGCGTGACTTACTTTTCGGAAGGATTGAGGAGATACGAATGTGGACACGGTCAGGTTCGCGGAAAAGCTCACCGGCGTTTAATTATCTGGATCAGAAACACTGCGGATGCGTCTGTTCGGAGCATACGCTACGCGAGCAATTTCTGCAGGAAGGAAAGAGAGAAACTCGACACTGACCGTTGGACGAGTTGCCAAGCCAGGTGGGCGCGCGATTTATTCTACCAGTGTCCGTGGCGCAATAAGCAAGGGAAAAAAAGAAAACGTGACAAGTCAACGAATTTGAATTGGCTCCACCTTGTCTAATAAAATGTATGCCCAGAAGAAAATGGGTGATATGGGTGATACGATGTCCGTGTTCATGACACGATCTAAAAGGGGAGGGGGGGTTATGGAACACGTGTCATTCGGCTCCATTGATATTCGGTCAGCCTGGGTGGTTTTCAAGTCGCGCTGGGTCCACTTTGCCGAATGGGCTTACGGGTTTCGGGATTGAACGAATTGAGAGGTTTGTATATGCTTGTTTTAGGTGGTTGTTGGTGATTATTATTATCCACTTCAGTTGCCCCAAAGCAAGAGAGTCGACACGGGATTGATAGGTGGTAAGGATAACGTACGGTGTGTGGTAAAGCTATGAACGACATCATTGAGAGACTCGGGGAGGGGAGACTTACGATGGTCGTCTGAGGGGGAGACCCTGCTGTGCGATCAGATCTTGGAGAGACTTGCACAGCCTTTGCGTGGGAGTGCGGCATATGCCGATTGAATGGAGTGGGGCACGATCGCACGTCTTGTAAGTGGAGATACGATGCTAGATGCGGCGCATCCAAAGGTTGATTACTTGCGATATGGAGACAATAAGACCCGCCAGAGACGGGCCAAACAACTAGCGGCGGCATTTAGTATCGTGCTGAAACGTGTTCTACCTGGATATTTGTAGCAGTAAGCTGAGGATGAACGAGGTGTTTCACAGTGAACGGGGAGGATGATAAGGATTTTCTGGGTCGAAGGGGCTACAGCGGTCACCGAGATGAAATGGGCGTATCGGATCTCGTGGCGCTAGCATGGTAACTAGGATACAGCGAAAGTGACTGCCAGTGGGCTCGTGCAGCGCAGAACGGAGACGGGGGTTGACGCGCTGGATGTCGTGCTAGAGGATAGTATGCGTGATAGGCGGCACGATCAGGTTTGGGAACAGATAAGGGAAGCCGCAATTGAAGGCCGTGATTTGACATCAAGGAAGGGGGACAAAGTAGAGTTAGAGCTTGGTGGCATGTAGGGATGGTACCTCTCGGAGCCAGTGGGTTATGCATATCGAGCGGGATCTGTCAACACTGGACGGGCTTTGGGGGCGAGATCACCATAAAATGGTTTATTGACGTGGTCCGGAAATGGAGATCTCAATAAGAGCGGAAGATGACGGAGTCCCTGAGCAACTCAGACGTGACATGGTCTGCGAATACGAGTTCAATCGCTACGAGTTATACAGTTCTACAGACAACGCTACACGGCGGGACCGTGCTGTCGATGTTGCAGGAAGCGGTGATGGAGAGCGGAGCATCGCGGAGTTAACTGAGTCTGAATATAACATATCCTAAACAGGCAATACCGGCCCAGAGGAAGAGAATATTTGGCTGATCGGGGATCAACAAAGGAACACATCCCTAAGGCACAGCGGCACTGGCAACGACCGCAAATTGCCGGGTAATTCTGGTGAAAAGTGGAAAAGTGTTTCATAGGAAATAAATGTACCTCCAGGTTGAAATTTATTTATTTATTTATATTTAAAGAAAAAGTGGGTAGACGACGAGAGAGTGTGTGTGGATCTGCTGTGGTGGTGATGATTGGAGGGGATGATTGGCTGGTTTTTCTGGGGCGGTGGTTCGTGAGTTCTTGAGATTTGATTTGAGATTTGTAGGATGAACTTGCCACCAGGGTCGGGATGGAAGATGCAGACGTGTCGGCTGAATTGACAAAGCGAATAGCTTGAATTCGGAATCCGAGGCAGATGGCGAGTCCCTGTTTCTTTTTGGGTTGGCAGCAGACCAGCGCGGGCGTCTTTGCGGTGTCCAACGCCAACTATAATAACTCTCCCTCTTTTTTTTCAACCCCGACCTCTTCCTCTCTCCCAATCTTACGTTATAACGTTACATGTCCTCGATGGCTCAGTCCGCTGCTGAATCCGTCTCGTCACAGCAGGCCGATCGTCCAGAGCGCAGCCGTAATGCAAAAGCTCAGGCCCGTCATCGTGCAAAGAGAAAAGCCTACATCGAACAGGTTCGTCCTCCAACTCGCGGAGCACACTTGAAGCTCCGCGTACCCAACACGCGAATCAAACGCGTTTGTTTTAACCTTCCTTGACAGCTCGAGCAGACTGTCACAAAGCTACAAACCGCCCTAGGCTTCACCCCAGACCAAGTAGCGGCTTTGCCCCCTCCACTCGTCAAAATTCGTGAGTTGGAGCAGGAAAATGCCCGTCTCCAAAAAGAAAACGAGGAAATGAGACGCCTCCTGGGCGAGTCAGACCACAGACATCTCTCCTCCGACTATCGAAGGCACTCCCTCAACTCATTCCATGACGCTCGCGGTTGCGACCGCGACTTCAAGAAGCGGAAAGTGGACGATCTCTACATTGGTCCCGACACGTCCCATCCTGACACCCTGCCCCGCCCGCCTCCACTTACCATCCCCCAGCCGCTCTCGCATCACCAATACAGCAACATCCCTTCGCACAACTCTTCTTCCGCCCACGGTGTCTCAAGTAATGGTTCCTCCTTGTTCAATCTTCACGCCCCCGCTTTCCACCCGCTGCCAAACACACCATCGGGGTCAAGCTCTACGTCGAGCCCTCCATTTTCGGCGAGTATCATTCCCCGCCAGTTCACGTTGTTTTCGTGAGGCTACCAACATAATAATGACCCCTCCTTTTTTCCACCCCACCAGCAGCCTGCCCAAATGAATCACTCGTCGCATTCTCCCGCCAACAGTCGTCCAAGCTCGTTATCACATACGACCCTCCCCAACAATTATCATTCCAATCACTATGGGTCCGTGAAAGTTGAGGATGATCATTACGGCTCCTCAAACCACCACAACCACAATGGGCAGTCGAACCACTACCACACGACGCTCCCTCCGTTCGCACACACTGTACCAGAGGCATCCGACATCGATAACTGGCATACACACACTTACTCGGCTGAACGCGGCGGGCAAGTCCACCGCTAGATTATCATCGTTTGGGCTGTTTTCTTCTTTCTTCTGTTTGTAGAATATACCCGTTCTATTGCTATCGCCGCACATCGACCAGCTCACCACTGCACTTCAGTGTTTCCTAGAGTCATCCACATTTTACTAATACTTATTTTCTGCATTGTACAGACTTATTCAAGCATTCTAGTGGATATGTGCATGCATGTATAATACCCGTAGCCCTCCTAATGTAAATAGCCCAATGTTTCTCATGCAGACTCCATGTGAACTGAAAGCGACATGATCGAGGCAACATCGTTCTGTTGACACCCTTCGATCAATTTGATGGCCTTTGAGTAAGAACGTCAATTTACCTACAACTTATGGAGATCCGAGTTACCCAACTCTTACGTGTTTTCACCGCACATCGTTCTCCCTCCCTTGTCCGATCTTTCTCACTGTCTCTTCTCTCCTCCGACGCTGTATCGTACTCGGCCGAGCGCGCATCCGAAGAAAACTCGACACCTGTCCGGTACGAGTCCGTCCGATCATTGAAACCGTTGACAGACATTCCTCGGCCGGAGGGGGGTTGCCAACACGGAGTGAGAAATTTTATCAATTCCCCGAATCACTGCGGATGTAAATTTTGTCTGTAATCAGATGGAGCTAGTCTATTTCAAGGATCGATCATTCTGATGGAAACCCGGCGTATTAAGGAGAGACGTTTTGAGACAAGTTAAACCGCTCATCACCGCGTCCGTCTTTTTTGAATAAAATGGATCATACCCCCGTTTTCCCCCTTTTTTTATTACTGTTTGTGTTTCTGAACCGTTTTTTTTTTTGTTGCAATGGACTTGGATTGAAATCTCAATGGAAGGTGGAAGGCGGAGAATGAAGAAGGGCGATGTGGTCTGGGATGAAGTCGGCGTCGGCGTTCGTTTTTTGAGCACCGCGAGTGGGGCAGAGGTTACGCGTGCGTTGACCTCAGTTGACGGGATTCGCAGATACAGCTATGATGATGTGTCCAAGAGTTTCGACTCACTAGGGTGATTTCAGTCGCTCATATCCAATGGTGGACTGCGCATGTCTAAGGTGGGTTAGTGGGTTAGTGGTTGGCCGTGGTCGTGTTCACTGGGGATAACCACATTGACACCAAGTTATCTCAGGTTGCTCAGATGTGATGACAGTGACTCTGTGCTGTGGATAGTGGCAGCTCCGACGAGGCACGCGGACCCGAGCGTCTCATAGCATTTCAGATAGGCGTCACTGTCACTGCATCGTGACAAGAACGAGATCGATATCACAGTGGTCCAGAGCAGGTTAACAAACGTATCATCGTACTGTCCACAAGCATCGCACTGTCCACAAGTACCTTTGTTTGGACAATAATGCACGCCACTGGGTAATCGATCACTTGTGGTGTACCCCTGTGCATGTCCACTCGGACAGCCTACTTAACTTGCAATCGTGCGCTCAATACAACTCCATTTTCATCTTGTTTAATTCCCCTATTGCTATGCCTTCAGCGGTGCCAATCCACGCAGCATCCTATGTTCCCCGTCGCTGGGCGTCGGGCACGTTCCCAGTCTCTAGAAATTACAAGCTGAAACAGATGTTGTATAACTATTCGCACTCGAAAGGCCGGGATCATCATCAAGGGGCTTCTTCCGACCAGATCATTCCTTCGTTCCCATTCAGCGACGTCCCTATTTATGCCGACACAGTTGATCTCGAAACGCTGGCGTTTCATGACATTTGGGGCTGTCTCTTGACACCCGAGAATGTGGCATCCCGTATCCGCACGGACGATCTCCGTTATCACGTCTGGGTCGCCACCAAACGCACCATAGAGTCTGGAATGTGAGAACAGAAGCCATTTCTTCCGAGCCTATCTTCCAATCGTTTTCTCATCATGCTTTAGAATCAGCCTAACCGACGAAGAAGCGCTCCTCACAGAGGTGACGGACCAATTCGTGAGTTCGACTTCTCACAACTTGACGTCCATGCATATCGCCGTTGTTTTGTCCCTGACGTCTGGTATCTTCTCGTATGATAGATGGTCGAGCTTAGCCTGGTGCTCCTCGATTTGTGTCCAGGCCCGGTGGTGATCTTTATTGATCCGCGTCTTCATGATGATACCGAACAGATGGTAGCGAGGGCGGTCAAAATGGTGACCAAGTTCGATCAAGTTAACGTGAGGCGATGGCGAATCATTGTGACGGTTCGCAACTTCTCCTTGGTCTTCTTGATGTTTGGCTCTGAATGGTTGATTTCCGGCGGGTTTGTCTTCTTTGTTTCGTTTGGATTTAGGTGCCTGCCACCGAAGAGGGTATTCGTGCTGCTAATGTGCTTAATGATCGATATGGAATACAGACGAATCTGTCATTGGTATCATGTCTTGCGCATGCGTCTGCGTGCATCGAAGCTGGCGCACGGATGGTGACTATGGGTGTTGAATCGGTGAGAAGGGATTCATGACTGCTTTGAGTGGACGACGGGCTGACGAGTCTTCGTGAAATCTCGATCATGGAATGGTTCGAGCAACAACGACGAATGGCTACTCGCGTAGGGTACATCTCTCAAGATCATCCGGGCATCGAGACCATTCAATCCTGTGCTTCTTACATACGCCACAACCGAATCAACACCACCCTCGTTACCACCGACTTCCGAATGGTGATCCCCTCGCGTTTTCTCCCTAACAGTCAATACTGATACTCGTATCGAACACAGTGGGCTGAGATGAAGCAGCTCAGTGGTATAGGAGGCGCTGCACTCAAGAAAAGTCAACTCGACTATATTCCGATGCAAAAACTAACAACATGGTACCCCCGATCGGACGACCAATCAGTCGCCACGATGAAAGCTTTACAAGCAGACTGCCCCTCGAACTATTTACGTTCGAAGACTGGCCTCCTGGCTTCTCTCCCCGCCGATGATCGTAGTTTGGTCTCCGCCGTGTTATACGTTCGTTTGAACAAGATGCAAGCTCATATGGAGACGATCGAAGCTATCGTTTGGGGCGAAGTGAAACGGCGTATCGATCTTGAGAGAGTGCCGCTCGAATACCTTTATCGACGGCCAGCTATATTAGAAGACCCACGCGTGCTTCGCAGGTCGAAGTCCGGTAGGCCCTCTAAACGATCACGGTCAACTGCGAGTTCTGGGTCTAGTTCAAGGCAAGTCAAGGCACGCGTAGAGAAAGCCCCCGTCAGGATGATCGAAGGGGTTGATTATTTTTAATGGACCTCCTGTACTCTGCATTTCCCCTACCCCACTCTACTCCGCTCATTGCAAACTGGCAGCGCCCCACACACCTTCATTTGTATACCCGTATCCCTGCACAGTGTGTACTTTTTACGCTTTGAAAAAAAATTATCTCCTTTCAGCCTTGTGGAATGACGTTTTGGTCCATTGCGGATGGCTCTCTTGACATGGATGTGTTGATGGGCGGCGTTCCCTATCTATCAGTGGTAGGCAGATCATCAAAATATTTCGCTGATCAGCACCCTGGCAGTTTACCCCATGCCTGCTTTTCGATGACCCCCTCTGAACACCTGCTTTTAAGTCTCACCACACCGGACACGGAACGACATAGCCGGAGGGGAAAGAACACCTCCTGTGTAGAGGCGCATCAGACATGCGTGTGCAAAGTGGTCGCTCTAACGTGACATCCAAGCAGCTGGACGGGCGCTTTCCGAATCTCAAGTGCTCAGTGGTACCTAACCGTCCAATGTGAATCGCGCCCATACAGGAAGCCGAACGACTTTGGCAATAAATCGACACCGGTGATGGGTTAAACCCCCTCGCCCCCCTCCCAAGCCCTCGCTTCTCAAAAGAGAGAACGTCCGGTCCCGTCGTGTGAGTGTCCTGGGGGATATTGAACGTCCAAATCACTATATGTATATCTGTATTGATACTACTTGATGATCGTTGAATTCTGATCTTGAATACTGCAGTTCATTAACACCAGCATCTTTTTTTTTTTTACTCTCGCCACGCCAGCAAAGTCTACATTGCGACGTCGGTGTTTTTGTTTTGTTTTGTTTTTGCGGGTTCTTTTTTTTTCTTTTTGACTGTTGCGTCTAAAGCCTCGTTGTCTCCGCAAGTCAAATGAAATGAACGGATGTACAGTCGTCCTCGGCTCTGCTCAGCTGATCAACGCGTAAATTTATCCCTCGCTACGCGAGGATCTGGGAGGTCCAGTGGCCAGCCTGTCGTGACCATCACCACCTGGAGCAAAGCAAAGTTCCAGATCCGCCAGTGGGAAAAACGGACGAATATGACAACGAAATGCAACACAGCACATACAGCTATGTATGCGTTTTGTTCGTTTCTATCCTTTTTTCCTTCATCAACTGGAAGGACCCGGTCTGGGCCAATCAGTGGCAATTTGGCAGCGGAGCGCCATCCTAGACGGGCTTGTGACTGCAAGCCCCTCTCCGCCAAGGATTCCAGCGTCAACATCCTGCTTTCCGATGGCGAGATCTACCTCGGCTGCGGGAATGGTGTCCAGAAGTAAACTTTGTATCCCGTTCATCAAGTGACGAGAATAGAAATAACAATGTACGATCTGGCAGTTAGGTGTCATATGAAGCGGAAATGAAACCACGCGCACAGGAAAAAGATGGCTTACGTGATAAAAGAAGAGAGTGCAAATGGTTAAAACGTGCTGAAACCTTGGGAAACTGTCTGTCGTTTTACGATAAGAAAATGAGGGTGGGAGTCCTTGCTTACCACAGAGTGTGAGGAAGAAACCTGTGAAGCAAAGGGCAAACCATGAACTCAAGGGTGGTAGCGGAACCCCGTAGGGCTATGTATCAGGATCGGCCCCCTTTGTGTTTCCTTAACGAGTTCAACTCCGGCTCTGATGAGTGCGGAATGAGACTAGCATGTCCATCCACGTAATCATGCTGAAGCCAGCAACTAAGTTGGAAAATCAGCCAACGGCCCAGGCTAACTACTACTAGAGGAGGGAAGAGCAGATGCCTATGTTAGCGGCGATCGAGTGGAAATAAAGAAACTCTATTGTACTGACCAATGAAATTCGAGAAAGTTGCATTGAGAAAGATGAGAGAACGCGCTCGCGTATCAAAGAGAAGTGAAGGCTATGGCACTGAAAGGGAATGCCTCATCGATTCATTTTGGCGAAGATTTGTGGCGCTTTGCGTTCGATGGCCAGCCCATACTAGTGTACAGTCCCACTGGCAGACCCGAAGTAAAGATCCACATTCGACCCACTTCGTAAAATTGGGGAAAAGGTGTTAATTACGCAGCCGATAACATGCATGCCCGTTCAAGTGGGGTGGGGACAATTACGAACGGAGATACAGCCTCCTCAGCTACAGAGGCATTTGAGGCATTTGCAACGAATAAGGTGTTATTTTGCTCGGAACCGCATCAGCTGATCGCGAAAGTCTCCTGAACACAGCACGATGATGCGAAAGGACATCCTTCCTCGGATTTTGCGTCTTTTCAATGGTTACTCCAATTAACTCTGTCGTGACATATGTCAACGGGGCTGTGGTCAGGGATAAGCTCCAAAATCCTAATCAGGATTGGTTGGCTAGTGATTCATATGATACTCTCCCAAAGGCCATGCGGAGGATCCCACTATCTGGGTTCGATGAGGGTTACTGCCAAGTCCAATGGTTCGTCCAATAAATGCCACCAGCGTCACAATCCTGCATAGCGATGAAGGAAACTAGTAGCGCAGGTTCTTGTAACGTCGAAGCAAACTTAACTGAACCTGACTCAACGGTAAGTATAGATCGCCGCATCATGCATTCGTTAGAAAAGTCGTGGCATAATCTGCGATAAGCTCAACACTTACCTATCCAAGCTTCGACAGGGATGGAAAAGTATTTGTGATTAGAACATGACAGCCGCGCTGTTCATGTTCATGTTCAGGGCGAAACGTTTGACAAGATAGTTGTATTGCAATGCAAAGCCGAGCACAACCGACACAGCGTGTGGGTGTCCTTTCTTGTGTGGAGGATATACATATTCCTCTCTGGGTGAGAGCCTCATGGGATAACGGGTGACGGGCGCAACAACCAGAGACCGAACGAGCCTCCTCTGGCAAGCAAAGTAGCACAGAAACCGGTGTGACGGGGTGCATGCGCACAGCACCGGAGCTAAAACTTAGCAGAAGAACATCTCGACTTCACCGTCATCACGGAAATTTGGCTTGTTTTTCGGCCCTGACAGAATGACACAAGTCCGTTCCGCAAATAAGTTGAGATAAGCGGATCGAGTCTACCAACGGTGAGTTCCAAATGTCACAATCAATGACTCCTAGATGAACTGGACATGAGTTGAGCAAACTGGTTGGATTGGTATCGAGTGTTTAGCTTCGGTGTAGTTTTGGCGCTGTAGACCCGATATGGCAAGCATAGTGTTCCGCTGGAAAGATATCCCGAACTTCAAGTTCTCAGCACTCACGCTGGCGGAACTCTCAATCCAGCAGACATCGGCTAGACGCCATGGCCACCCATCTATCCTCAGAGCAAGACTATGAAACTCTACTAGACAAGTACGACACATGGATGTTTGACTGCGACGGTGTTTTATGGCACGGGGATCGCCCTATCGAGGGTGCTGTCGAAGTGCTCGATATCCTGCGGAAGCGAGGGAAACGTCTTCTCTTTGTGACGAATAATGCGAGCAAGTCTCGGAAGAGCTACAAGGGTAAATTCGACCAACTAGGTGTCCAGGCGTCAGTGGTAAGACATCCTGTGTTGATCATCGATGTGAACAACTGGGCCATTTCCGCTTGGTTAACTAACGGGATGTCTTCAAGGACGAAATCTATGGTTCTGCATATGCAGCTGCGGTATATATTTCGTCCGTCATGAAGCTTCCGAAGGACAAGAAAGTCTACGTGATCGGGATGACTGGCATCGAAGAAGAGTTGAGAGAGGAAGGCGTATCTTTCATCGGAGGCACGGTACGCTCTAGATCCATACTGTTCGCAGTTCCCAATAGATCTCAATCTCGTTACTGGTCAGGATCCCGCAGACAACACCCTCGAGCCATTCTCACTGGCCAACTTTACTTTAGACAAGGACGTTGCCGCCGTTCTTTGTGGTCTCGACGTGAAGATCAATTATACCAAACTGTCAAAGGCATTCCAATACCTCACTCGCAATCCTGGATGCCAATTCCTTGCTACCAACGATGACAGTACATACCCCAGTGCAGATGGTCTCCTTCCCGGAGCTGGCTCCATCAGTGCACCTCTTCGTTTCTCCTTAGGAAGGGATCCCATTAGCATCGGCAAACCAGCAAAAACAATGTTGGATTGTATTCAGGCGAAAGTCCATTTTGACCCCGAACGCACCATCATGGTAGGAGACCGACTGAACACCGACATACTATTTGGACAGGCTGGGGGCCTTGCGACGCTGCTCGTTCTGACCGGAATAACCTTGAAGGAAGACATCACAGGGCCAAACGCCTCGCCAATCGTCCCCACATACGTTACCCCATCAATAGGTGATCTTCGTGCTGTGAAATCTAGTTGATTGCGGGAGCCCCTTCCCGAATAAATAGATCGCTACATTTGATAGAGTTCACCATCAATTACTCTTGGATTTCGATTGCTGTGATCGAACGTGTTCTGCAGCAAACCATTGGATCGCACTGGAAGTAAACGCCAAGAGGGCCCCTGTGAGGTAACCCCCAATACTCCCGAAAAGCGGCGTTAATGGCCATGCCTGCAGAGCAAGCTGAATAGGATGACCCATGAGGGGTTCCAGATGAGCTTACCTGCCAAGGGCGATCCCAGTCGAGTGCAATGGGAATGGCGCCAAGCCAGCTTCCAGCGAGAGTACCGAGAGCTGGGTAGACGATGATGCGTTCGAGCGTATTCCGAGGTCTATTCAAGGGTTAAGCTTGATGAATCAATCCACTTTGTGCCATACTCACGATAGTTCTGCGAAGAGTCGCGTCCAGGTCAATCTATTTACCATTGACGCCGTATCTGAGGCAAGGGATGGGAAGCCGAGGACGAAAGCTGGTATGAAGGTCGCTAGAAGAGAGACCACAAACGCTATGAGGGCTGTGTGCAAGAAGTGGCTTCATGGTGGTTCGATGAGAATTGAATAGCTAGTCGGAAGTAGCATACTCACCTTGTCAGAGGTGCTCCAAACAAGACAAAGACAACGTATGCTACCAGGGTAGCGCCGAATGTGAACGTAGCCGCCTCTTTCAGCCTCTGAGAACATTGGTAGAATCAGCGCGCAATGACAGAAACGCGATGATGCATCCCCGCACCGTGAATCGTAGACCATCGAACTTGGCGCGGTCCAATCTTTGCTCCGACTCGGTCGCCGTATCACTCTGCTTGAAGGACCAGTTCCTGACCCAGCTTGCCCACCAAACCTGTAACAGTATAAGACCACCAGCTACCCAGCCCAGCGTCGCTAACGGATTAGCGGTTAACGCCTCCATGAATTCTGATTGTGGTCTATCCGTCTCTCGAGTCGCCAGCGGTCCAAAAAGACGCGTCATCTGAGGGAGGTAGAAGGCAGTGAAGCCGACGAGCAGGAGGTGTACCCCAAGCACGGAGGCATATTGGGCGAATGGAAAGAGATCTGGGGATGGGGGTACTTGAACCGAGGCAGCCCCTGCAGGTTTTGGTTTCGGTTTCGGTTTGGCGCCGTTGTCGTTCACGTTGTTGCCGGTAGTCGTCGGCTTGGTGACCTTGGACTTTGTCGTCGGCATGTACAATGATCCAAACCGAGCAGTGATACGAACAACGTTGTCTGGAGCTCTGAATGCGACCTCGACGTTGTGTAGCACGCGTGTTACAGTGAGCCTAGATTTCGATGTCAGCCACGGATCGCGACTTCCATCTCAACGACCATGTACAAGATCACAGCTCACTGGCAAGTGGGTAAGAATACAATTACTGCCTCCATATCTTGACCCGAGAACGTTTTCAGCCGGATTGATCGTTGAAACAGGGTCATACGTAGTGACATCTACTCTGAGGGCAAATTTGCTAACTCTCAACGCTCGCTCTCAACAAGATTGAACGACTGTCTTCTGCTCTTTGGAATCTCTTTCAAACCGCGAATACCTTCGTGCTTGCAGTCTTGACCTCGTCGCTCTTTTCTCTCCAGCTGTAATACAAGTTGCGTCGATCCAGTCCTACTTGGTTGAGATAATTCAGGTACCTAGACCATGTAGGTGAGCCTCTCATGTCTTAACTGACCCTTCTCTGTAGTTGTCACGGCTTGTACTCATGAGATCAGGTTGATACATTGTATTGATCATTTACCCAGATCCTTCTCGACACCTGGAATATAAGAAGTTGCTTGCCTCGATCTTCTCCTCATGCGCGACATGGTTATGGACGGCATTCCGATCCAGCATACTGGAGAAACGACGATGACGAAGATTGTAATACCGAGTACGAGCGTGGACCAACGAGCAGCACCGACAGGACTGAAGCCACTTTTTCATCAATTCACCCTGTCACCGAGTTGGCATTAGCGCAGAGCCTCGTATATGGGCTGCATATGGCCGATTTTGACAAAGTAGTAACACCGTGATCGACGTAACGGCGCCGAACGTAGATGGCATCATGACTTGAGGTTATTTTGACCCACTGAATATTTTCATCAGACGAGCTGTATTGAGGTAAGGTAGTATATAGAATAAACATGAAAGTAGCTGAAACTTCAAGTTACCAGTGTACAAGTGTGGTATGCATCTGACTTCTTGATTCTCTTATAAGATGAGCAGGTTCCTCTGCTCTGTGACCAAGACTCCAACACTGTTCTGCGATTTCAAGCGAGGTCGGTTCTGCCCTATGACCACTATCGAGAGGGTCTGCTGCCCTTCCAGCGGGTTCAAGTTCCGTGCCAACCCCACATCATGCTCGGTAAACTCTCCCAGCGACATAGTCCACAATAAATTACGTCTGGTCTATTCCGCGAACAGCTTACATCAAGTGGTTGTATCTATTCGCAAAATATTTTACACTAGTTTTGCAGACGTAAGTAAAGATGTCTCAGTGTGACCACCGGAACCCACATAATACTATGACCACGTTCAGGTGTCGAATTTATCGTGGCGTTGAAGTGGCTGAGAGCCAGCTGTTAATGCTCCTCCTTGATATTGTTTTGCTCCTCCGAAGTGGGCCAGTCTGTTTCTCATGATTTTTCTCTGACTCGAAACCGCTAGTTTATGCTTTGAATGATCGAAAGGCATCGTGTCTTCATCGTGATAATAGAGTGCGTCAGCGCTATTATAAGCTTTATCTTGATGTTTCCCGAGATTCGGTTTACCCCTGCTTGCATAGTGACTAGCTTCCCGAGCATCACTATCTTGCTTATTGTGGTCACCGTCGTGTCTCAAACAACGCTTCTCTGGATGGCATACCGCAAGAAGGAGAGGATTGTCCAGGCTGGACGAAGTCGGCCGCTACTACAATCCGTGATGGTGTCATTGCATCTGTGTGCACTACATGTAAGTCATGAACCTGCATCTTAAACTCTGAATGTGGTGACTACGTATCAAAGCACTTCTCCTGGTATTTCTGGGATGTCAACTTAGCGACAGCTCTAACACGGGCCTGACCCTCTAGTAAGTTTTCCTTATCTCACCGCCTTTACCTTACTGAATAACCTTTAAAGTTGGTATCCGGTGTTTACATCCACCGCGGTAGGTCTCACCTAGGTCCCCCTTAGTGTGTTCCCGAGAGCTGGTGCACGAGCCTTTATACGCGCCTCTTGTTAGACTCGCCGTATCATCCTGAACATTCAGCAAGCATCTCGTCCAGAACTGAGCCAACACGCAGAATGTTCTACCCAAATCTGGAGACCGCAGTATGAGATGCAATCATATTCTAATTTCGAGCTGCCAGGATAAGTATTAAAGTAAGGCGCGCTCCATGCGCGTTTCTGGTTTCGTGAACTTGCCTCTCCCTTGCTCTCCGTCATGGGCACTGTGATTTTCAAATCGTCAGATTGATATACTATTTCAGTATGTCTAGACTTCACAGTACTGTGCCAGGTTGACGCTTATGCAGCGGGCAATTTCACTGCACATCAATGTGTACATAATCCTATCAGTCCTGGTTCATTTTAGACGGAGTCAATGACTGACAATCCAACGATTGCGGCTCCCAGTTAAAAAGCCCCGTCCCATCTCATTTGTAGTATCCGCAAGTTGCTCCCACCGCGATGTCGAGCCCCCTCAGCAACCGTGACGCCAGGTAATCTGCCCATCGTTTTGAAGCTGTGGACCATTTGACATCAACAGTGAATGCAGGGCGATCATCGATCACGCTCGAGTTGACAATACTCGTAGCGCTCGATACAATTATTGAATTATACGCCAACAGATCTTTGCCAGACTTGGCCTTGTTCTTGCAGAGACTACTTTGCTCACTCTCGGAAACCTCTTCTCTGGAGACGACCTCCAAGGGGCTCCAGTCCTCAACCCACCCATCGCCACAGGAATGACAGAATCTGTCACAAAGATCCACGATATCATCATGAAACACGGGCCTGTTTCTCTATGCTGGTCTTGGGTAAGCTCCCTGGGCTCTTCAGACGCGTCCGTCATCTCCTCCGAGTGTATTACGACACTGTCGTGACAATAAGAAAGATTCGAGTTCAAATTCTGCGATATGAAAGACATTAGGGACGTCGGACTCAAATTTCACGAAGCGGGCTCTTCCTCCAACTCAGTCGAAACCGCTTTCGCTCCATGCTCGCCAGTGCTCCCATGGTGACCTTCATCCTGGATGATCCTATTGATATCGATTGATGGCGAATGGAAGCAGCCGCCGTGCAACAAGCCGTCAACGCCGATCCAGAACCAGACGGCGACGATCGTGAACAACTGATCAAACTAAAACTTAAATCCTGGAATGACTGCGCTGCGTACTAACTTGCACTAATATGCTTCCCTAGAAGCGTCCTCGTCGCGTTCTTGTTGAATCCTGTAACAGATACAAAGGGCAAGGAGCATCATGAAAAAGCGATGACGAGGCTCGTGATGATGAGTACGACACCCGCGTATCGATTTGCCTTGGGCGGTCCGCTCACGAACGCCATGCGTCGTCCTGTTTATTGGACTCCGAAAGTTCTCATCAAGTTCTCTCATGCAGGGGGGGGGGGGTTGCCTGCACTCGTTGGAGACTGGGTGCGTGCGCTCGAACCAATGAATTCTGGCTAGAGTTACTTAACTCGTGTCAAGGCGGAGAGTACCCTCAAGGACGGAATCTGCAAGACGGCGATGGAGACACTCCCTGGGAAGGCATGGGCACATCAAACCCCCGAATCTCTCCCGGATGTCATGCGAGAGCTCGTCACCAAGTTACAATACATAGGCGACCGATTTCGCAGTACGTCCGAGTCATCTCCAAATTCCCTCTCCCTCCTCTCCCTCCTCTTCCTCCCATAGAATCTCATCTCATCTCATCCACAGGAAACCCCCATTTTCGCGAAAACCATGCACGACAAATACTCCCGTGACGGTGTCAACCCCTTTGGACGCGCAAGTCATCTCTCACATACCGAGATCATCTTCTACTTCCTTCACCGTCGCCCCAGTAAAAAAAAGTTGCCTTTACTGACATGTACCGGAGGCGACGAGAAGAAGGCATGGGTGGATGATCTCGACGGCGTCGGGACGGTGGGATTTCGTGCGCGAGGACGGGACGACGAGGTATGGGTATCAGTATCAGTATGTGGGGTGTCCAGAGACAAGTGATTTGATCAAATTGAAGGCGGCGAGGGTGAGAGGTGAGAGGGATCTTGTGGGTGAGGATAGACTATTTCAATGGGGAGGTCGCTCGGTGAGTGTTTGGAAGTCTTCACTGAACGATGGAAAAAGTTCCTTTCCTGATAGGCGTCTAGTTGCAAACATATCTCATACTGTGGAATGACCTGCTAGAAAGCAGACTGGAAGAGACAAAGGAAGCAGCGAAGAACAAGAACGAAGACATCTAAATCGACGTTGCACGTCTAAAATGTCTGGCAATCGACTCGACTCTCGAGTGATGACATTGGTGATACGGAAGAACATTATGTCTGGTTACTATACTGCACATTACCTGTTGTGTTTTAATACGATGCACGTTCCCCAGAGTACAGTACTTACAACTACTCGCCTTCAGATCAACGCTAGCGCTCATCATTTAATATCAGCTCGTGTGCGTGTGTACAGAGAGCAGAGTTACCATAAATCGTTGGGAATTAAACAGTGAAAAGACCGCATTTCAAGAAAATATAAAAATGTCCGGCCCAAACTGCTAAAAAAAAGATATCATACCGGCATATCCAATGTCCATCTCTCCTGCCTTTCTTAAACCTTGGGCGACTCCGTATCCCGATCCTCCACCCAATGTGTCGGCAGCGGTATACTTGGACCATCATAGTCAGAGAATGGGTCATCGTCGCCATGTTTAAACTCCTTGTCTTCTCCATACGTAGCGTACAACCCTGGTTTGTAGTCCGGTGGCTTACCATCGACGGGAGGCGGCCCCGACGGAGGCGCATAGGCGGGTGCATAAGCGGGCGCGTACTCAGGTGCTTCATATGGAGGGCTGTAATAGGTCGAATAACCATCCCTGCGTACTTGGTCGGAGGGTGCACGGGACGCATTGACAGGGCTAGTGGGGTCAAGTGCCTGTCGGCAGTACGCGAAGGCGATGGCAGTAAACAACAGTCCGAGAACGATCTCAATAAGGAGAATGACGATTTCGACCCACGAATCATGGTTCCACTGACCATCGCAATAAGACGTAGCATCGGCGTCGTTTAAAATATTTGCGGGAGCAGCTCCCCAAATACCAAAAACCTAAGCAAATACTGTTAGTCACTGCTAGTCAAAAGGAAACTGCGTTAAATGCGAACCCAATCACTCTCTCCAGTCTTTGCAACTTGCACACACTCGTCGATCAGTTCAGACTGACACATCAATAAGCAAAAACAGTCTCGAGCCGAACTGAGCATTGCCGCACCTTATAAGTAAAGTGGGTAACGACCCGCATGAAACCGATTCCGATCAACATGAGTGCACTGAGTGCACACAGGAGTGCATAAATCCTCAAAAGGACATATCGTTGCAGGCCAGCCACAGCCACTGTGAATCATCCCCTCACCTTACGCATGCAGGTGAAACACATACCAGGCCAGCAGCAACGACGCCATACACCTGGAAACCAAGCACAACAGCATATATCACCCCTTGTGCTATCGCCAGGGGAGAAAGCTGTGGCAAGTTGTCGGGGAGTAGTGTTTCAGTCGAGGTTGCCTCGTAACCCACTAGGTCAGGACGTACCGTTCTTGTCAAGCGTAAGTTGCTTGAAGGACGTCACCTGGAGAGCTCGGTCAATACAGGTCAGTTTATAGATTTTTTTTCAGTGACATACAGTCCTACAAAGGAATCAGAGTTGAGAATGCACATCGCCAGAGAGGTGGAGTAGGATCGACGTACCATGCAAGACACCAAATCGCCGTGATAACGGCCGCTGCAGGAAACGGTCTATATGCATCCATCACGAATACAGACAGTGCAACTTACCTGCCATTACTATTGGCCTTAAACTCCTCCCGTAGTATTTCGCGACATAGCGATATGCAGGTGGAGCCGCTAATAATGAGACAGATGAGTGAGACATCAGGCAATCATTACTCCTGATTATGCAGGACGACATACTGGTGGGCGGGGCCCTTCTCGTTGACATGGTGTATAGATTTGTGTTGCGTACAGTCGTTACAGAATCGTGAATGCGGATGAGGATGAGTAGATGACTGTCAGTGTAAGAGGTCAAGGCAATTTATGACCGGCAGCTGCGCTCTCACAGGACATGTCACTAGTTCTCACGCCCTCGACCCTAAGGTTACAGATTTTCAGGCGATGTCAGGGCTGTGCAACATTGCCTCGATTGCAGTGCTAGTTAGAAAGCCGGTCTGGTCCAAGAATACTCCAATACCACGAACTAGTCTCCCAAAACTTACAAAAGACGTTTAGATATCTATGGTATCAGTTCCGTCTTTGCAAACAATAATCAAAGGCCATGACCGTCCAGGTCACGTTGCGAAAATGCCGATAATTTTGAACGAGGGCACTACCATACCTTCCTCCCCAAGCAATATACATTCCACATAGTGATTCCCCCGAGTTACGAAATGGTCAATCATCTCCAGCGTTGGCACCGGAGATACCACGCTCCCTGCATTCTCGATAACTACAGCCCCTCTGAAATTATCGTCAACCCAACACTCGATCTCACTCCCTTCGTTGACGTTATTGATAGGTTCCTTCAAAAAATAGATCCCCACGTCCCCAGCACCTACTTTCACCGGTATTCGTAATCTACTGAGTGGCATCGAACTATGCCAGTAATACCGATCGGTCATTAACGGCGAGACGCCTTCTTCAGGATGGGCCACGTTCCACCCTGAACCGTAGAATAAGGACGGTGGTAGTGGATTCACCAGGTCATTAGCAGAGGCACAGAAGGGCGCGGGCTCTTCGAATGGCCTGGTCGATTTCGGTCGCGTGTTGATACGCACGGGCGGAATATCGAGTTCAGGATAGAGAGGAACATTGTGTGAATCTGCTTGTGTAGACTTCTTGGCGGCTTTATCGCCAGCTTTGGCTTGTTCTGGAGGTTCTCCGCCTTTGCGTACACCAACTCCACCAAAGAGCTGAGGATCGCTATTATAAATTGCAGGAAGCATGATGGGAATCATTTCATAGGAGTGACCACCAGCTGTGTCCCAAGCGGCACATACTTGAGACTGGAAATATGAAATGAGGACATCCGCAAGAATAGCGTGTCCTTGCGAGTTGGCAAGAATGGAATCCGCGTAGTATGGTTTGATGAGGTCAGGGTCACTCATGTACGATGGGTAGAGGATCGGTTTCACGCTGATGTGCGGCACGTCATAGAACTGTGCGACGATGTTGTGCCAATGGTCTGGTCCAGCAAATCCATGTGCCGTATGGATTTGTGGGCTAAAGTGACCCAAAATGACGACAGCAGGCTGATGGGGTCTGTTGAGAAGTGAACGGACTAAAAGTTCGAAATTCTCCATGCCCTTCTGGTCACTGACATAGATATGAGTAATTGGCACGAGCATCAGGGTTGATGATATGTTTCACTCACGCTGGATCGTCCACGTCAAATTCCAGAATCACGAGGTCGGTATTTTCGGGTACGTGATGATTGCTGCAGAAACCAAAGTACCCAGAGTTGGTCCGACGCATGGCGCCATTGGTGAGTTCTGACGCGGGATGTGGGAAGACGCTCAACCACCACTTGAAGAACATTGATGGATAACATGAGGGAGATAGTGGATCATCACCAGCGCCGTGACAGGTTGACACTAACCGGACGTAACGAATAAGGTTGGTGCACAACAACACTACAGAGAGCGTACGCCGGCTCACCTGAACCACCTAATACACTCATAGTAACGGGTTGGCCCAACAAGGCCTTGTGTAACACCCGGTGTACCCGTCCACCACTTCCCAAATGCAAGCGACTCTGAGTGAGGGCCATGATTCCATACTTTTGGGCGATATCGTCGTCTGGTCCAAATACTGGGCAGAAATCGAATGGGTTGGGTGAAGCATCTGTCTCCGAGATATTGAGCCTCAGATAGTTGGCCGAGTGTAGGTAGTTTTTCGACACCAGTCCCACAGTGCTGACGAGTTGTAACTGCCTGGTGGTTGACTCGGGGAGAAGAAAAAAGCGGGAGAGCGAGGCGACGGACACGAATACGAGGAGCATGAGACATATTCGACTGGGACGTCGGAACCATCGTGAGCGTGCTGAGTCGCCCATTCCGGTGAGAGGAAGCTGAGATGGAATGGAGATGCGTGCTAGACCTTTTGCCAGACCTGAACGTCGCTGCATGGGTCAGCCAGAAATAACGAAGGGGCCGGTTCGATGCCTCGTGTTTCAAGTGGAAGAGAACGATAAAGCAGATGAAAGGCACACAGAAAGGCTGGCGCTATCGAGGTACGTCGCCGGAGACACTTGTGGCACATCATGATACCGAAGTGACACACAGCCTGGGGGATGCACTGGTCATGTTCTACCTCCTACTCATGTCAAAACGGAAGAAAAAGAAAACATGGACTCTGTGGGAGTCGAACCCACGACCTCATGCAGTCACAGATGCGAAGCATGCGCGCTACCAACTGTGCCAAAAGCCCGTCACATTCGGATTCGAACAGTAAGTGTGTAACCGGAGAACATATCGCACTTCCCCATCACCCACAACGCCACGCTCATCTGCAACTACAGGATATGTCGGCTGAATTTCGCAGAATAGATGTTGTGGTTGTTGGCAGATGTTTAGCGAGTCTGTCCGGATCTAACAAGACCAAACAAATCTGATACAATCACGTTCCAATCCATCTCTACCTCTGTCAACCACCTTCAACCCGGCTCAGTGCAATTCGCGTTTCACGGCTTGCAAAGCCATCCACTGCTTGATCGTGGCAAGAATGTCGTCAATGATAGCCTTCGAATTCGAGGTCGTGTTCCAGACGAATTCTCCAGAGTCATCTTTGGCAGTGATGGATTCTTTAAACTCTAACAGCGCGTCACGATTCTTCGTTTTGCAAAGCTTATCGTTCGCGTGGCTGAGGACCGCGTGCATTGCGCGCAGCTTATCGACATGTTTGCCACCCTCCAGCAACATCGATAAGCAGAGATGGATGTCCTTCGCGCTCAGCACTTCCGCACCAAATAGACCCCCAATCAGTCTTGCGATATTGATACCACGTAACGCGTCGTTTGTCGACGTGGATGATGCCTCTAACCACGCCCACTCTACAACGCCACTCGTAAGTCGCGTGATCCATTCCGTGTCGATCAGATTGACTCACGTGTTCCCAGTGTTTTTTGAAGGTCGACAAGGCTGAGAACCGAAGGGTGCTTTTCAGATTATCTCCCTCGGACTTGGATGTTCTTCTGACTTCCTTGACGATAGAATGTGCCAAACGTGACGCGAGTGATCCGAAATCCGGAGACTCGATTCCGGACATAAGAAAGGCGTCGACGAAGGACTGCATTCCTCGAGCCTGGTAATCTAACATCCACTGATTCACTAGAAGGCGGAACTCCCTTCGAGATGGTGAGTCTTGAGGCGTCAATGCATGATTACCGTGATGAGATGCGACTGAGCGCGGGGAGATTTCCAGCCGCGCTTGGTAGGTATACGGCCCTTCATCGGGCACTGACGAGTTAATGTTGTCACGATCTAGGAGCGAGTCATGCTGGCTGCGATTGTGATGGTTGAATTCATCGATTGATGGATCATCTTTCACAGTCACATCCCGTGATGGCGTCGGTGGTGTCATTTCAAGGAAATACAGCTCGGTCCTCAATGGTGTTGACAAGACTTGGTTCGGCACTTGACGCCAAGCTGCTTCCACTTCTTCGGAAGGCAGAGGAAATCTTGCACCTTGAAAAGTCTGCTTCACACGTAGGGTTCTTGCTAGCCCTTCTTCAGGATTAACATGGAGCGGATCGCTCGTCCCCAACTCTTGATGACCTTGTGAAGCACGCAGGGGGAACATAGTCGACCGAAAAGATATGAGGGTTCACGAAGTTGAAAATGCCAGTCTGAACAGCAACTCGACCCAATTATCGATTCTAATTTATAGGCAGCAGAAAGTGTACATCCGAGTCCCTTGGGCAGCGCTTTGACGACACGAGGCCTCTAGCAAACCTCGTGCACACGAGCGATGACAAGAAGTGGCGTTCGACCTGTATTCTTCGTAGAACATGCATACAGGAATCGTTGGGCCTGGAATAGCTCGTACCAATGAACCGGGTTGACAGCTTTGAATAAAGTAAGGATGGCTATGTGTGCCTCTCGAAATAGGGAAAAGAGTAAGGGTCGCCATCGCGTCGGACCTCGATTGATTCACCGTTAGTGGGGGACGGTGGGATATGGATATGATGGAATTCGGTGGGCCTCATTTTCTGGAGCGGCGGTCGTGGCTGATATGACCAGTCTCGATGACTTCATTCGGAACTGGCTGTGCCGTCACGTCATGTGTATGATGCCTCATGGCATGGTGCAACTCGACGTGGCCTTTGCACGGGGAGGTGAGGGTAATGCACGGACAATCCTGGAATAGACGAAGCTGTATACTGGTGCTTACGTCGTGAGGACACAGGTTGGTCGGTCGAGCGCTGAAGCCGTTTGCTCTCTCTCTCTCTCTTTGACGATGTATCACGGTAGAGAGAACTGCGCGTCGGATGGCGGTATCTTTCCAATTGAGGAACAAGGGCTCGGTTATGCCAACGTTCGGGAACTCGGCCGAAGACGTTGACCCGGGTGTCATCAGATTTATTCACTTATAAGCTTGGATGGGACTTGAGGTCGACTCAAGGCCACATCTCTCCGGCAACATCGACTATGTTCTCGCGTAAACCACAGGATCACACACAGGGAATATGCATCAAGAAAAAGACAGTCGGCATCCATGCAAGACGAGCAAAAGCAGCAAAAATCTAATACACACCACCGCCCACTTCCAAATTCTAGATTTGATCGTCATCGCACTCGTCACTCATAGTCCACCCATTGACCTTCGATGTTTCACCTTCACTGCTGTCTCATCCTGTGACTGTTGCGGCATGGGCTCCCATATCGGATCCATATCCGGTCCGTCAATGTCCCCTGCACCGTCCCATCCCCAACACCACACTGGACGTCAACAAGAGGTACAATGTATGATGAGCGATCGGGTTTCTACAGTGCTTGCATAGACGAGCGACTTACCGTGAGATGGACCAGGTACGAAGTCTATTTCCTCGCTCTCCTCCGGAACGAACAATCTATCGTGGGGACCGAACCACGATCGATCTTGTGGGTCCGTTCGTGGGTTGTCAGGAAGGCCGCCTAATCGTACATAACCTCTTATCGCGGTCAAATTCCGTCTCTCGGGATGTATGATATCAAACACTTTCTAAGAAAACCAAGGCGAAAAGGCAAAAAGAAACCTTGTCTCAACAATCTCAGTTACACACCTAATTCCACGCACCTTGTCATATGCCAACTTGACTCTGGGGACCATTAGTATTCGACCGTATCCAGCCTCCCAATAGTCGTTACAAATAAGACTACACTCAGAGGCAGAACATTCGTTGTCGCCAAATCGAGCCATGCGGAAACGGACGTAGGGTGGTGTGTAGAATGGTTCAGGATCGAGTACTGCGACACCGTTCCAGCATGCTTGAACTTGTACCGGAAGATGTGATTGGAATCGTTCCGAAGAGTAAGGGTCGTGGAAGATGGTCTCAAAAGGTGCATTTTCAAGAGCAGTCCCGTTGATATCACGGGATACCCAGTTGTCGTAAAAGACCGGCGAACCCTGACAATCCCATCTCATCGTCAGTGCCCCCCGTGCAAAACCACAAAAAAGAGGAGAAAATGACTGACGAGCTCATCATGATACATATAATCTGCCGCACAAGTGATCCCTGCATTATGCTTTCTGCTCTGCCAGATTAGCTCGAGAATATCGTCCACGCAAGGCAGGATATCGTTCATGAACACGATGGTATCGAAGTACTCGTTATGTGAGTCTCTGAGTTCGTACAGTGGATTGAACGCCTGATTTCGAACTTCGGCGAGATATTCGATGCGGTGATTAAACATCCCCCTCGTCCGAGTGGACGTCCGTATCGTCACCCTTAACCCGACGCTTTTCGTCAAGGCGTCGAATATACGGAGGAGCGCCTTTGTTTGGTCCGTGGACCCGTTCTCGTACACGGAAACGTATACATTATGGTATCCTAGTATTGCTGAGACCCGAAAGAGTGTCGCGAACAGATCAGGAATAATATCAAACGAGTTATGCAAGTTGATGGCAAAAAAGTACTTGTGTTGCCTGGTCGGGGTGTAGTGAGACTGTTGAGATTCGCCTAGATCGGCAAAGTTATCGAATCCGAATCCGAGGGAGGACCACCAGGAGGATTGGGAAGGTGGCGCGTACCCGACGAGAGGGCTGTAACGTTCACGAACTTGCTGAATGTACAGTGGTTGTGAATGGCGCGTGCATTCTTTGGTATGATGAGGGGTGAGAGTGGAAAGAAGTTCGAGGGCGCGACGACGTTGGTCGATGTTGGGTAATGTGACATGTTTTCGCGCTGATAGTCGTGAAATAAAGATAAGTCTGTCTGTCCACGAAGGAGAGATGAGGCCGGAAGGTAAAAAGCGACCTATCAGCAGCCCGAGTAATAGTCCCACCAGCAAGGCTAGTGGGGTCGGTACTCGTTTCAGCTGCAACCAAAAGGTTTTGCCATTCATTGAGAGCGGACCACGAATGGTAGGAGGTTGCTAGGGTCGAGTCTCGACAAACCGGCCGCGTACCAGATTTGCTGGATGCGCAGCAGGGTCTGTAAACTATGAAAGAGACTTCGTGGGAACGAAAAGCAGGTGTAAAGGTTCGACAAAAAGTCCTCGAGTTCAACGGTGTTGGTGTTGGATTATCATCATGCTTGGGCGGTGGAGCTCGGTCTTGGCAGGCAACTCAACGGAAGCGAGCACCGATAGAATACCCGACAAAGGTTTACAATCATACGAACAGTACAAAAGACAACACAGCGTCCACAAGCAATACCAGATGGAAAAATCGGACCACAAGAACTTCTACTACTAACATGATCCCCTTTCAACTCGAGATGAACAAAACACGAAAATAATGCGAAAGTTCAATATCAATATCCGACTCGGAGGTATTAACGAGATATCCCGTTTCGATCGGATGCCCCAGATCTTTGAAAGCGAAGATAGCTGGATGGGCACTGCAGATTGACCGAAACGCAGTTTCTCAAAGAATTGCGACAGCTGCGAGAACAGTAACGACGACGGCGAGGACGCTGAATGTGCTGCTCAGGGCAGCTGACGTCGAGGGAGCGCCGGTGGACGAAGGACCGGTTGCAGTCAAAGTAACACCCTATAAGAAAGTAGATCTTGATCACGATATGAGGACATGGGAAGCAAGAACTTACAACTGCAAGGCAGAGTTGCTGAGCAAAGGCTTCAGCATTTGCCAAGTCGTTGCCCGTGCAAGCAGACTGGATACATGCAGTGGTCGAGTTGATGAACGCCTGGTTGTTACACAAGCAAGTATCATCGTCAGCCGGGCAGTCTCCAGTGTTGGCATTCGTCATGCACGGATCGGCACAACTGGGAAGACTTTGACGGCGAGCAAGAGCAGCAAAGGCAGAGGAGATGCTGGCAGTCAACGCAAGGACGGGCACTGCAAGACGCATTACGACTAGAAAAGATTGGATGAGGGTTATGCGACGACACGAGCAAAGACTGGAACTCGAAAGACGAAGCTAAGGAGTTGAAAAGACATGCCGATTCCTCTTCCCTCCTTTATACGCCTCACCTTTCAACACGCTAGGTGGGTGGAACAAAGGCATCATGAGGGTCAAGTAACGATCGATCGACGTCAACGATCATATATGGGTTATAATCATTGGGTAGATTTAGGCGAGTCAGCATGGAATGTACCCCTTGACTTATTGTCCATGACGGATAATACAACGACACAAAGCACATCACTGAGACAAAGGGAACCTGCACAGAAAATCAGGTTTAGCGACACAAAGGAACATCGTACCTGTGCACCATGGAATGGTCCAAGCCTCTGTTGAAAGGATGTCGCGCGTCGGGCCGGACTCCGCCATGTACGTCTGTGTTATAACATACGACCATCTGTCGTAAAAATTTACCATAAACCTGGTTCGAAGTACGCAGGCGGATTTCTGGGAATACTGTCGTCCCACTAGAATCTTGGGAAATAAAAACAAAAAGTCCAATATCGCCTACCCATTACTAGTAACCAAGCAGACGTGTAGTGTCGAAAAATGGGTGTATGCCAAGTACTAGTGGGCGATAGTATCCCGCACTTTCACAGAATAGCACAGCTAGAAGTAAATAGGAACTGGAGGCTTCATCAATAACGGTAAATTTACATCAAAAGCAAGCAACGGACAAGCGCTACAATAAATTAACAAAGCAGCTAGAAAAATGAGAAAGATTCGGATGCATATATCCACTAAAGAAAAAGTAGGTGTGTGAGTCCCTACATGAAACCAGCTTCAGCTCGTTTGACATCGCTCTTCTCCAAACGCTCTTCATCTTGTCTCCTCATAATAACACACGTGTTGGCCAGGAACAGGCCAATGATAATAAACGTAAAGCCGTAAATCCCTCTGCAATTTTAGGTGAGCAACATCTTCGAATATTCATATAAGAGATGAGTGGTAACTGAGGATATTGTTCAACGTGTAATCTGCAAAGGTGGTGATCGGAGTAACACAAGAATTGTTCACTGCCATAGCTACTGTCGCATTCGGGCAGAAATCGCCACCGAGCACAACCTCATCGATAGCACTAGAGTAACCACAACAATGAAGCTATGCAGCGTGCAGAAGTTGAGGGTGATAAGACGCCAGATGATACCAACGCTACTCACTGTATCTTGGATTTGGATCTTGACAGCATCGCTCTGCATCCCGTACATATAGTGATAGTTGTTTCGCTCGCTAGAAGCGTAGAGCCACATGTAGGAGCCAATAGAGACGACTGCGATGCCGTTCGCCAATAAGATCCAGTTAAAGATGATCAACGGAGTTTTGCCGTGGCGGCTAACGAGGAAAAGAGAAGAGACGAAAGTTGTCAGGAACAATGTTGCAAGGCCAATCCCGCCATCAAGATTGATTGAGTTGAAGGTAATATTGAGAAGAAAATTGGGCTGCTTCCAGATGATGGAGAAAATGAGCGTAATAATTCCTGCAGATAACAAGCAGTGATCAAAGAAAGCCCAGACGACCATGAGATCTTCGGTGGATAGCATGGCTGCTGAGTATGATTCCGCGAGTCAGTTGGTTGGGATGAAGCTCTTCTGGGGAGGAGAAGTACACTAGAGAAATTATACAGACGATCCACGCCGTGGGGCTAACCAGCAGCGATGAAAATCAGGAAGTGAGAAAGGTGTGTTTAAGAAAGTCGAGGAACTTGATACGAATGATCAATGAAACACTTCAGATGCAGCGCAAGACCCTCAGGGGTGCTCCTCACTGACCGTGCCAAAATCTGAGAATAAATGTGGTCAGGTCAAGAAGTTAAATTGACCACAAGTATAAGCTGAAGAAGAAGAAGAAGAAGACGAGGGGGAGGTTGAATGTAGAAGCAACTTGAGGATTGTCAATGACCCACCTTGATGTCACCTGTCAGAAAAAACATAATACATTGGCGACCATCAGCGGCGAGGCTCTGCAAATCTGTCATTCTCGAATCTCGAGCAGCTGTAGTAGTATCTATCGGCTAAGTTGGCAACGTTTCATGTACCTTGCTAGCCAGACCTGTTATGTACCATTAGTAGCGAAGTGAATAGATGAGTGAATTTTGTTTTGCTAGTTCTGCTTGATACGCACTCAGGTCACGATAGCTACATCTATGTCCCGTTCTGACTATGTCTGGACTTGGTAACCCAGTCTCAACTCTCCGTGACGCAAGCACAGCCCAGAATGTTATCCGAGGGTGCTCCAATGTCATGATCGCACGTCAAGTCGTTAGGGACGGCGATGTTCAGTCACCCATATCACAATGTCTGTCCTTGTTCGGGTTTGAAACCCTCTTGAATCTTAGGGAGGGTCTAAAATCGCGCGACGCGACGAGATCTGTTATCTAGGGTGTGAGTGGTTAACGATAGCGTGGGCTGCTGCCTACTACATAGTTCGATTGCTGCGCTCCTGTTTCGCGAAGATTGTCCTACCATCACTCACTGCCGCAGTCATGGTTGGTATGTAGTCAATTGATTAATGATCCACCTTGCTCCTTTTCAAACTGCATTGTCCCATACACCTTGTAAATTCGCAGCTTTTCTCCAATCAACTTGACGGCATATAGCGACAGGTCATCATGAAAGTTTTACATCTAGCTCTACGTCGAGATCTTTCCAAGACCCGAGACCCAAATGTCGTGGCATATCGTCCCATAGTCTTTGCCTCGTCTCCTCGAATCTCCCTTCTAGGTCTGTCGTGCATTGGGGGCAGAGCCGACTATCCCACTCTTTTGCCCAAGACTGAAATGGCCGCTTGTTCGCTAGAATCGAGTTTACCGCATAGTGTAGTCCGAAGATACAAATGTTGCGATCATTGGCATGTCCTCGGGAACACGACATTCCTGGCGAAGCAACACGGGCAGACGTTTGCCTCTCAACCTCGTGGATGTACTCCTGTGCGAGAATGCAGAGTCGTTGGTTGGGGAAGGAGAGCGTACAGTGGGTGTTCTGGAAATCGTAACCGTCGATGATGGTTTTCATGTGGCAATAAACACAGCAGTAGAATGCAGTGATTACCACGGTGGACATGAGGCCAACCTCATGGGCGACGTTCATGATCATGAAATTGTAAGGATCATAACTGCTGATACCAGGATACAAATCCGCCTTGTCTATTCTCTCCAAGAGAGACTCAAGTTGTTGGGAGGGCGCGAAGCCCGACAATAATCTCCTCTTGGCCTCCTCGAACAACTGCTTGATGGTGTATTTCTTACCCAAGCGCAAGAATGCGGCGAGGACGGGAAACGGCATTGGTACGTCCTGAAAAAACATGAAGCTGTCAGGGCGTAAGTATGAGTGGAGAGAGCAATACGAACGAATGAGCCACGATACCTCCTATCGTACAGTGCTTTAAGCATGATCTCTACGTCATGGACCGTATCGTCAAGCGGGATAACGGGACATCCTTCTATGAGCTGTTCTTCGTTGGCATCGAAATGGGGACAACTAAATATGTCCCGAAAAACTTCTGAATACGAGCTCATGATGCTACGGTGGACACGAAAGTATTTGCCTTCAGCTTCGAGGATGATGTTGCCATCTTCGAGCCAAGGATGGCATCGATCGGAGTCCTGCATGATGGTGGTTGGTTTGCTACGCTGTTTACGAGCTGGAATGGGGATATTAGCTTGATCTACTGCATCCACAGCAACTTGACTTTGACATTCATCGATGCGTCGTAGCAGACGACAAAGAAGCGCCCTGCTCGGAGTTGCGGGCTGTCTCGCTCTTCTTTCGGAATTTCCCGAACCTTAATCAAACAACTGTACAGTATTACCTCCGCTTACGGACAGCCACAACGAATCGAGTTCCCCATCGTCGACAACATGGGCAAAGGTGCGTTCAACGTCGAGCTCAACAACGAGCAGCCATTTATTGTCATCTAGTTCACGGTTCTCTCGCGCGTGCCGGTAAGGTTAAATCGCAAACACCAAAGGTCGAAAAGCAGGAGAAGAAGAAGACACCAAAAGGCCGTGCCAAGAAGCGTATGCTCTACAACCGCAGATTCGTATCCCAGTTATGATCGACGGGGAACTAGAACGCTGATGGTCCATGCAGATTCGTGAACGTCACGACACTCCCTGGAGGCAAGCGGAGAATGTGGGTATTTTCCTTTCTACTCGGTTCTCACAGCTCTTCGGCCCACGACATGTTCGATCACGTCCATTTTTACGATGAAATACAAAGAATCATGCATAGTTCACACTGAAACTACCGTGTTGACAACCAATCATCACGTCTTTCGCTCCTATCTGATCATATCACAACCATCCCTTCCTTCATCTTTCTCGCATTCACGGCTCTTATCTGACTTGTTTCTTTCTCCAGGAACCCTAACCCAGAAAAGTAAATCTGGTTGTACATGGCTATGGATATGTCGCCATTCATGGCGGGATAGCCCAAGGGTCGAGGAAGTCTGGAGGCAGCCAGAGCGCCATGCCCAGCATCTCCCGTGTTTTCATATATCGCATACTTTTTTATTCTCCTCCGCATCGCCTATGCTACGATATGCGCTCTGACATGCTCAATCCATGATTTAAATGCTCGATCACCCCTCTTGGTCTTGTTTTAGAGGAATCCTCCCCCCTGCAAAGGTATGATGTGTGACGATGGTAATCTGCTTACTTCGGAGCGCGCAAGTACAGCTATGCGATGGACCAGGACTACTGATGCCATATTGCAGATGCAACAGCAACAACATCTCTCATCTCTGCCACATCATGCACCCTCACCACACTGGCACCCTGTTGAACGGCACACGCCACAGCAGCTGCAGTCGCCCACCCCCTCTCCGCCGCCGTCGTCTTCCTCCCTTTATACGTTCCCTCCGAATCTGGCTTCTCTAACACTACACCCAGCAGCGACTTTTTCGATGCCCCGAGCAACTGCGGGTACCCCGCCAGCAAATTCCCTGGTTCATCCGCTGTGACAACTCCCAAATCATGCATCAACGCCAACTGTGCATCCACAGGCTTACTGAACCCAATCCCAGCATCCACGATGACAAGCCATCGTCGTATACCCCCTGGCCCACGCACAATTGCGTCGACCCGCTGTCCAAGTTCCACGCGGACGCCTTCGAGGAGTCCACCTTGGTACGCACTGTAGTCTTTATTTGATCCTGCGTCACCTCGGGAGTGCATGAGCACGACGGGAACACCGAGTGAACGAGCGGTAGGACGCATTTCGGCAAGATGGGAAGCGGACTCGAGTCCAGGGGGATACGTGGGCCCAGCGAAGGCGTAAACGTCATTGATACAGTTCGCACCTGCTCGAACGGCCTGTTCGGCGACTTCCTTGCGGAATGTGTCTATAGAGATGAGTGTACGCTGGACATCTGGGTCGGTGTGTGCACGGATGGCGGCGATGACGGGGACGACGCGTGCAGTTTCGTCTTCGGGGGAGACAAAAGCTGCACCTGGACGGGTAGAGTAACCGCCAATGTCGATGATGTGCGCACCTGAGACGACTGAGGTTGTTACATAGCCGAGAGCAGCGGGAAGAGTGTTGTGCTTGGATCCATCGGAAAATGAGTCGGGCGTCACGTTCAGTGTGGCCATGAGGTAGGTTTTGTGAGGTCTTACTTTCCCTGTGCGGTCAGTCGAAGAGACCGTCCAATGTCGTGCTGTAGGAGGGACTTGGACGCCGTGCACACTTGTACCTCTGGACTCGTCGAACGGGTATCGAGGGAACGGAATTACTTTGAGCATGGGGAAGTCGTTGTTTTGTCGAGAAGACACTAATTCATGGAGGAGCGTGCGTATCGTTTTTTTATGAACAGGATGCACAAAATGTGGTATCATATCGTTCAAAGGGCGAAGGACGAATTCACGTTCAGAGATTCGAGGATGGGGGATGACGAGCTCCCCGATGAGGTTATCCAAGGTTGCCCTACTATCCTCGGGCCGGGTATCAAATGTTTCATCTCCGTAGGTTAGAATGTCAAGATCGACGGTACGAGGACCATGTCGAATGCCTGGTACCCTGCCTACCGCTGTCTCGATTTCCTTGACCAAACGGAGTAGCTCCTTAGGCGAGAGATTTGTTTCGATCTGTAAGCGATCAAGTCGTGACCAGTTTACACGACACCGAACTCCAATCAAGACATACCATGCAAGCGCAGTTAACGAAGCGAGGCTGATCGGTGACATACATCGGCGCAGTCTCATACAAAAAGCTCGTGTCCACAACTGATACTGTCGCATCTTCGACTAAATCATGAACCAACATCTTGGGGTGTTCGAGGAGACGCAACGCCATCTCGATGTTGGCAAACCTATCCCCAAGATTCGATCCCAGCGCCAGAGCAACAGAATGCAGAGTTAAGTCGTCGCATGATGCTTCCGAGGATGCTAGATTTCGAGGCAAAAAGACGTCCGGAAAATCTTCTTGTCGTCGTGTGATCTGTATTTGAGCAGAATCTGCCAGCGGGAGGGCCATTGGTTTCGAGATCTTGACCGTCACTTCGTCTTCTGCGTTTTTGGTGTACTCAAGGACGTGGCACGCGACTGCCGAGACGAGAGCTTCGACCGTCAAGTACTGGGAGGGTCCGAATTTCTATAAAGTTATAACATGCGTTCTCTCAGCACGTCCACGACTTCGAGGAAAGATAACACGGACATACTTGGCGAAGAGATTCCGAAAGACCGAGGAATGGGAATATCCCCTTGGATCTGGCCCCATATTGCCATCGGACACTAATATCGAACAATAACGGTTGTTTCTCTGTGCGTTCGTGTGGGTTGACACCGATGATCACAGCCATGCTCAGTGCTTTGAGCACGAACACTTGTACGTCCGTCGTTTTCTGCGGATTGCCCCTGCTCCGAGTCGTCTCGATAATAATGTTCGCGGCGAACGTGGTAGCATTTCTCGTCGACGCATCCGTGGTCTGAGACTCTGAGTCTTCCCAACGTTGCGTCACCACGACAGTAGCCTCATTTATCTCTGAATGTGAGCGAAAGAGCACGTCGAAGATGCAGTCGGCAAGTGCATCCAAGGAGGCATAGCGGGTCTTGGGAAGGGTGTCCGTGAGTGTTGAACATACAGAGGCATAGTCGATCGAGTAAGTTAGGTCATCTGAACGTGCGGTTTCGGTGATGTTGTGTGGGACGATGAGAGAGATGGTGATAAGCCGTAGGTTATCTTTCGGGTCTGTGCTGTCAAAAGAAATCACTCCAGGTATGGAGAGTAGGAGCTGGAGCTCGTTGATGCGGATGGTGTCCTTTAGAGACATCGATATAGTGATTCAGAGGTGATTAACCTAAGAGTCGAGCAGTGCGATTTATAGAATCTTAGATACAAAGAACCACATACTAGTATGAAGAGGTGGACGGAACGCATTATCATAGTAGTAATAACTCGAACGCACGACGAAACAACCCATTGACTCAGTAAACCTAAAAGAACTTTCAACTCGTACGCACTCATCCTCGTACAGTCGCAGTCCAAGTCAGCATTGATCGATCGATATGCCAGCAGCCATTCAACCTTAGAAACTAATGTCCAAGTCATCAAAGCCGATGATCACCGCCTCCGAGTCCAAACATGCAAGTCAACATGCGCCATCTTCCGAACAGGTTGCTGGTTAAGACCGGAAACAACGTATCGTTTCATGGAACATGTATAGAGTGTAGTACCGAGGCATACAATCATCCCAATCTTGTCGAGATGGCCATCTCTGGGATAACCTTGACAACTTCCTCGATATGAACAATCGACCGATCGATTCAGAGGTTGGAAAGCTTGTTGTGTCGGGCCGAATGTATACGATAGAGTCTGTGGCAACACTACGATTGGCCGAAAAACTGAGCGCTAAGCGTCAACCGTGGCACAGCTTGGTGGTCTTCTGCAGCTTGAGTGGTTGCCAGACACCCATGGTGCTTCTCAAAAGAGTGACAATGAAAAGGTTCACTAGATAGTAGTCATTTTGCGATGCGACTCTAGGCTTGAGCGAGTTTGATGATCAGACCGGCTACGTAAATAGACTTGAACTCTACCAATTCACCATCATCATGAATGTACAATCAGCCCTGGACCAACTCGCAACATATCAGCTACAAAACACAAAAGCTTCTCGTGATACATTCGAGAAAGGCTCCCTTTTACTCCAGAAAAATGCCATCGTCAAAATGGGGGACGACAGCGCGTACCACTAACAGTCTATCCAGATTCTACTCACACTCAACGTTACCCCAACAGGCTGGGCATACCTCGAGCAACTCGCACTCGCAGCAGTATCCGTCGGACGTTTGGACGTCGCAGATGTACGTCCATGTATCGGATTGTACTAAACTGAACTATTTTTGCTGAGCCGGTATCAACGTCTAGCAATGTCTGCGGTTACTCGGTGACAAGTTTCCCAATTCGCCGCGTGTAGAGTGCCTCACTGGCATTCGCATGGAAGCTTCAGAACCTCCGGAAGTCGCCCTCAAGTATTACGCAGAGCTACTGGAGGCCGACCCCACCAATGCTGTACGTATTCCTACATCATTCATCATTCAACTCGACCTCGTCTGACTTTTCCCTGAAGGCTGTGTGGAAACGACGCATCTCAATATTACGAAGGATAGGAAAGATAGACAAGGCTGTGAATGAACTTTGTCAGTTGCTCGACACATTCTACATCGACGTCAAGGGCTGGCTCGAACTTGCCGACATATACACTTCCTGCAACCAGTACAGTCTTCCTCACCCTTCATTTCGCACTTCGGGCAGTAATATATGTACAGATACCAGTATGCCTTGCAAGCTTTAATGCACGTTCTTTTGCTCGCACCCCAAAATTCGATGTACGTCCTCCAAGCAGCTGAAACGGCCTACACGGCTGGCGACATCCCGCTCTCTGTCAAGATGTTCCTCACTGTGGTGGACATGACCGACGGAGATGATTCAGAGTCATTGGTCGAGTCTACGCCTTTAGGCACTACCGTGCGTGCTTGGTTTGGTGTCAAATTGGTACGTGTGTCTTTTGCTTTCTTTCCCCGTCCAGCATGCGACATGAGTGACTTGTTATCCTCGTAAAGTGTGCGAAACGCATTGCGCGCGACTCGCGTCTTGCGACGACGTCTCCGTCGAATACCCCACCCCCGAAACATATCAAAATGTTGGACGAACTCGCGACTGAACGGTTACGAGTCGCGTACTCGAGTTCGGGTCGTAAGGGCGAGATTGGGAAGGGGAGGGAAGAGGTGTTTGCCTGGGTTGCCGCTCCCTGAACCATGTCGCCCATTACAGGAACAAGAATGGGGCACACAATAGATCGTTATACGGACGTGTGGTAAGCACTGACAAAATACATCGTTTGAATTCCCAACCTATCGGTAACTTCAACGAGCCAATTGATTTCTGCGATCTCAAAGGTACGCGACATCGACATCAACTAATCGGGGATCCCCGAACGGGGAAGATTCTACAGGTCAAAGCTCGGGTTAACTTACGCGTTGTTAATATTGTAATCAGGTCTGGCCAGCCAAGTCCTTTCGTGAGTCAGCCGAACTGCGAAGTTACCGGTTCACTGGATACGTGGCTCGCCATCAGTATCACCTACACACTACTCGGACACGCTCGAACCTTGATTCCCCTATCTGAAGACAAACGCATTCCCATTTCTGTTGGAGCAGTCCTAAAGAGCTGAACTAGAACGTTCTGAATCGAACCACCGTTTGATTTCCGCCAACAATGATCCCCGGAAAGAACCATTTAGACTCCTATGAAGGGCTGGGAAGGAAAACAACTCAATTGCCGGCAAGCCCACCCCAAAAAACTTCATCCATTAACACCATGAACCTGAGTTCCGACACCCAGCGCGAGACACTCCTATCAACAAGTAAAAGGGTGATTACTCAATCACCGACAAAGCGCAACTTCGTAGACCATGACAAAAAAATCATCCCAACTTTAGTTTTTGCATGGGTGTTAGGACATATGCATTCACACATGCCATCTCCGCCCTCTGTGATACACCGGCAACCATATATATCTCCTGGCGAATGATCGCGCTCAGTGTCGGGATTGGTGATGGTGTCAGTTTAGTGGCAAGTTTGTCTTCTAGAACGGTGAGGTGTTCCTCGAGAACAGTCACCCTATCTTTGAACGACCGTGTCTCACTCTGAAGGGCGTTCACCTTGCTCTGCATAACATTGATTTTGTGCTCGAGAGCTGTGAGGTGTTGCTCGTTTCTGTCGAGCGAATGGGAGAGGGAGGTTCCCTCGGGCATCACGAGTTCTTCGATGAAAGTGACTTCTACTTGATGATGAGCCCGTCTGCTTCCGGTGTGTGACTTTTTTTTAATTAGGCCAGGACAACAAGGTGAGCTTACCGAATCCAGACTCGGTGGCCCCTTCTTCGGTTGAAATGTTAGTGCCGGTGGGGTCAAACATTTACGGGTGGTGTTGGTGATGGTGGTGGTGATGGTGGTGAGGAATGTAATTTTGATATGCAGGGAGAACCCCGTAGCTGTCAGGTGGATCCATCAAGGTGTGACTGCATACGGAAGGGAATCGCACTCACCAATTTCTGGACGTGTGGGTGTGAGATCAAGATGGGATTGACGGGCGTTCCGGTCGTCGGTCGATCATGAAGACCCTATGGACTAATCAGAATTGAAATTACGTCACACTTGCGCACATGGTTGGCATAGGTGATTTCCTATTCGGTCATATCCGCATATTGCGACATGCGTACAAAAATTCATCATGGAACAGTGCTACAATGAAATCCCGAAGCGCAACCTCAGAACTTGCCAAAAGCTTTGGTCGCCGCTTTGTTCTTCGCCACCCGGAGGACATTGAAACGGACAGTTTTCGATAGTGGTCGACATTGACCAACTGTCACAACGTCACCCAGTTCCACACGAAAGGCTGGTGAGACATGGGCAGCCAAGTTCTTATGTCTCTTCTCGTAGCGGTTTGCGAAGGATAAGCCATAGTCAGACATACCAAAACGGAGATGTTCCAGATATCATAACGCATTGTACTTGGGGATGTAGTGGAGATAGTCCCGACGGATGATGATCGTCCGTGTCATTTTGGTTGACACAACCTTACCAGTCAAGATACGGCCGCGGATCGAGATGTCTCCAGTGAACGGGCATTTTTTGTCGATGTATACGCACGGTCGCACCTCTAGGTCTACCAAAACCTCGTAATCACAGGTGGACGTATCGATGTAGGTGCCATGGATAGCTTCTGCAGGGGTTTTAAATCCTAGACCAACATCCTTGTACCACCGTTTGTCTCTTGTCGAGACCTTTTTACCGCCTTGAGATTAATCAGCCTCACTGTTTTCGTTCCTGCAAGACGAGACAGTGGATTCTCACCGCGGACTTTGGCGTTTTGGAAAAGGTGTTGCTTCTGGAAAGCTCTCTCGATCTGTTGCGGTCTCAATCATGTGTTCTCTATCGTCTGCAATCGCTAGGACGCACCTGTTCGGCCATGTTGGATTCGTGCTTGAGGACAAGGGGCGGCTGCGTACTTGCAAGCCACAACTGTACATAAATCCGGAAGTTGCCGAACACCTCAATGATGTGTAAATATGTGTAAACAATCTGTTAGTCATGGTTTGGTGAATACATAGACGCGATATCTAATCTGAGTGTTTACTTGCCCGAGTTTGATCAACCGTTTGTTAGCTGACGAATGTCCATGTATTCTCATTAATGTACGCGCAGTAAGTAGTTGCTGTGTTTTGCCGCTGCAGCATAGTACCTTCTTTATTAAGAAGTTAACTCGAGTGGCCACGTGTTCGACTTTGGACTGCAATTAGCTCTGCTGCAACGTCAACTGGTCCCTACTCAAAGCAGCTCAACATGTTCGCAGATGAGCTCAAGACACTTCGTCGACTCGGTTTCCGTCATGTCCGTTCCCTTCCAGGCCTCGTGTCCATGTATGCTGACGTGTCCTACATCCACAGCTTCTTCTCCAGGTGCTCAACTTCGCCTCGGTCATTGCGTCAGGTTTGATGCTATGGAAGGGCCTGGGTCTCTTCTTCAACACCGAGTCACCCATCGTTGTCGTCCTGAGTGGTTCCATGGAACCTGCATTCTACCGCGGTGACCTTCTCTTCCTGACAAACCCGACAAATGTACGATACCACACTGGCGATATAACTGTATACAAGGTGCCTGGCGCAGATATCCCCATTGTCCACCGAGTGCTCGAGACGCACGACGTCTTTGTTTCCAATTCGACCCAGAGGTCAAAGAAAGACCGGTTCTACAAGTATGCACCCGGTCCGAATCAGCTATTGCTCACAAAGGGCGATAACAACCATGTCGATGATATTGAATTGTACCAAGGGCTCGACTTTCTAGAGCGACGTCATATTATTGGTAAAGTCCGCGGGTAAGTTTCGTTTCAATTCTCAACATGCATAGTGGATGTCTACGCCACATTAGCTTTTTAAGTCGAGTGCTGATGGTGTGATAGTTTCCTGCCATACGTTGGATATGTAACGATTGCTATGGTGAGTCGTGTCACATCTCCGCGACTGCGACATTTACAACGGAGTTTTCTGGAATAGAACGACTTCCCGCAATTGAAATATGCGTTATTGGGAGTGTTGGGGCTCTTGGCACTCATACAACGAGAATGAGGAGGTTGAGAATTTGAAACGGGATGGTCTGGGCTATTCAGCGTATTGGGGTTAGATTCAAACAGAGATTCGTGCCAGGTAGTGAGCGGACGTCGAAAAAAGGAGGAGAGGATCGGCGCCTGGCGCCACGGGTGGCAGTGGCGTGATCAGTCGGTGCAAGGTTGTTCCGCGTGTCAGATTTCACACGGTGACTGTCGGTAACGTCACTGCTCATGGGTTTGGGTTGTGTTGCATTCAGATGAATTATTGGTGGCAGAGTTAGAAACGTTGAGCTGTTCAGGGTGGCCATGTTCAAACGTCCAAGTGTTGACATGATATATGAATATATTTCAGAATGACAGAATTATCAAACAGCTGCAAAGATGCGGTACGTTTCGCGTCACTCAATGTTTACACACACGAGGAGCAGGGGTCTTCGGGATACAATGATGCGGGTTGATAGGAGTATAAGATTACGAACGGAGCACAATTCTCAGGAATAATTAGACGATGGACACCGTGGTATTGGGTTCGCATGGGCAAGTGCGGCTGATAACAAGGATCAGACGCCTGACGCGGAACTGTATGCGGCAACAGATGAGGATCGATGACCATGCTGGTCCCCGCTTGGTTGCATGCGGAAGCAATAGCACACACAGTGAATTCTGGGGTTCGTTCTGTCGAGGACATTGGAGTTGGCTCGTTGACCAACAGAATGCTTATTACATAATATCACACATTTAAAATGAAGATATGAGATGAGAATAGATGGATAGCTGTGTTCGGGGTCCATGTCGAGACCCGATTAGACGATATACCAAGTAGTGCATAGTGCGACTCGGCAAAGTGACCCGACTCGCCACTCATCTGGGTCGTTTAAATCGACCCTCCATCCTCGCTCCCATATCCTCCAGCAGGGCGATCCTTCTGCCTCTTTCTCGTCCATCACACACACCCTCTCCCCGATGGACCCGTCTCCGCTCTCTGATCCACTCTCACACCACAACCCTCACACAAGCACTGCCCCTTCTTCTGGCCCGTACGTCCCCTCGCTGTCCTCCTCATATGCCTCCTCACCTTTCACAGACAAATTCGCTCTAGGGTCACTGTCGTGTGTGCGGAGGTCCGCTCACATATCCCACTTTCGGCCCCACTATCTCACTTATTTTCCTCCCCCTCTTCAGTGCAAGCGTTTGAAACTCAAATGCGACAGACGTACACCATGTGGCTCATGCACCAAGCGAGACACCGTCGCTAGATGTGTTTACTCCCCCGCAGCAGCAGAGAAAGTGTTCGTACCCCTTTCATCTTTTTCTTTTTTTTTTTTCCACTGCCTCATCCCTTCATCCCTTCATCCCTCAGTGACTTGCACTCTCTCAACAACCGTCTCATCCAAGTAGAGTCCCAACTGGCCCAATTCACCGCACCAGGTGCTCGTTCACACAATTACTACCATCATCCTTCCATACCATCAATACACATTGAGCGCCCCCTCCTTGCTGTTGGTCAATTCGGCTCTTCACTTGCAATTTCTCTCGACGATATCACCTCAATATGGCTCGACGAACTCGATCTCAACAAAGATATTCTTCCCGTCCAGCCTTTGCCTTCCCATCCGTCATGCCCCGCTTATACCCCAAGCTCCGTTAAAGTCGAGTCAATGCCTGTCAACCTTGCAGAGACGTTGAACTCTTCCGACACGCCTGTCCACCTCCTTCTTCCCCCGCTGTCCGCTTATTACGCTTCTCCGTCACCTTCAGTGGATGACTCTCCCTCAGTGACCGCCAAGTTGCTTGCACAGCTCCCGTTTCCTCCCCGAAGACGACAGAAGCTTTACGACAACGTGGAAGACATTCTCAAAATGCACCCCTGCTTCAATTTTAAGCACTTCAAGGATCGTGCAGAGGCAATGTTCAAGTGGTCGGCTGAAGCCGAGGGGGCCGACAATGCTGTGTCAGAATTGCCGACCAACCGAAGTGGCTCAGTTGGCGCTATCCCGACCAAGGTGGAGACTGCTCGTGCCATATTTTTTGGATCGTCTGGCTCCACGTCGAGTCGTACATCTCCAGGTCAAAGGTCAACACTTTCGTTCTTCGCATCCGTCGCTGCAGCCTTTGCATTAGGTACGTTGGTTGACCGAGAGATTGCCGACGAGGAGGCCCGGTTGGATGCTGCTCATGGCGACGGCGTGTCTCTCGATGATCCCTCAGCTTCTCGACCATCGACTAGGAGGAAGCTAGAACAACATCATGTCTCGAGCAAAAAGTCCAAGGCTGCTTCCAAGGAGGCCGCATGCTCGCCTGCTGTATTGCTAGCCCTATCTCAACAAACACTGTCGGTGTTCGAGAAGTCAAGCCCTTACGATCTGGACTTCCTCGTAACTATGATACTCCACGTGCTATACGCACTGCATGACAGTAAAGCCCGTGTTGGGCATACTCTTTTACCCGATGTGAGTGACTCCGATCATTGATGAATGATGGCTAATCAAAGGCGTGTTTTCCCATCCTGGCATGTTGGTAAAATGGTCAACGTGGCTCGGACCATGGGACTAGACACAGACCCAGACGAGTTCGTTGGTAAATTCAACCTCTTCGAAGCCGAGTCAAGACGGCGACTTTGGTGGGACATCTTCTATTACGATTTGTTTATCTCAGATTACATGGGACGATCCCCCCTCATCTCGGACCTGGAGCATACCACACGCCTCCCTATGGATGTGGATGAAGAAGTGTTCACTCCCGCTTGCACTTCTATTCCTCTCCCTCGGAGTCCACATTCTTTGCTGGAACCAAGTTCCTCGGACTTTAAATATTTTGGGCTAAAATGCCGGTATGTTACCACATTTGGTCAGTTATTTCGTAAGGGTTGTTATTGACTTCTTGCCACGCCGTCTCGCCCAGCTAGTCAAGGACATTAAAAAGCGTGCATTGAGGGACTCCGTCCAGAACGATCCGGCTGCGCAGGAGCAGTACTCTCTTGAACAAGCGGTTTCCTGCGCAAACGAGGTCAAGCAGTGGCTTGCAGATCTGCCGGCCACGTTTCGGCTTGACGTCGATTCGGACCTTGGAATCGGACAGGCGCCACAGCTGTCAGATGGGTCTAATTCCACACAGCCGTTATCCATTTCATCAGAATCGACCAACGTGTCCCCTGTTCTTCTAGCTCAGCGATGCGAGCTGGTGGTTACCGCTCAACGCCTCATTATGAAGGTCTATATTCCCTTCTTGCGACCCTCGTATAGCCATGGCAATTCTACGTCATACTACCAGGCAACGGTTGGTACCTTCACCGCCGCGCATGTCATCATCCGGTCGCTTCGGGTGCTGTGTTTAATGTGGAAGCAGAGGCCAGACTTACGGGGACGAAGACCCGTACCTGCGCTTTTTAACTTTTACTCGTTCAGCCGGACGCTTTTCGATGCCGCTGTCGCGTGTGCACACAATCTCATCAAGGATCCTAGTAGCGTGTGGGCACACACTGCCACGGAGGACGTCAATTATGCCCTCGAGGTCATGCGGGACCCGTTATTAAACACAGGACGAGGGCCCATGCAAGGAGGGGTTGAAGGTGGAGTACACGAAGCCGTCAAGATCGTGGAGCTTCTGCTACGGAAAGCTGAGTGCGCGCGTGCTGGGAACTCGGATGCTGTCTCGGCTGGGACGAAGAGAAAGTTTGACGAGCTTGAGGCGGACATGGAACAGATACGCAATGGGTTCCGACTTCCGTTCGTCAGTGCGCCTGTTGTGTCGGCAAGGTCGTCGATGTCGGCAGGGCCTTCTTCGGATCATTCGCCGTCCCAGAGTGGTCCTTCAGCCGCGATGCAAGGCGTCTCTTCACCTGAACAGCAGAAAGGTGGGCAGTCCAGTTCTGTGGAGGAGTCGTCAAAACATACTCCGTCGGTAACGCCGTCGAGCGGGCCGAAACAGATGTCAGACAAGGACAAGAGCAGAGAGAAACACAAGAAGGCACCGTATCCGCAGACTGGTATTCGTGTTCGTACTGGGAAGGAGCTGTCGCCGTTTAGCAAACTTCGTTCTTCGCTCCCGTCTTCGTCGTTGTCGGACGGCGGCGGACAGACCGTTGTGCCCTCTATGCGTCAGGTACCTTCGATGACGCCCAGTAACGCTGTTGAGCACGGGTCATATCAGCCATCTCAGGAGTCGGTTTCTTATCCGCAACCTGCGCAGACGATGGGCGGTTCTGCATACCATTCCTCCACTCCTCAGAGCCTCGAGAACGGTCGCGTTGATTTTTCCATGTCGTTCGGTGCTGCAGACGAACCAAGGGCGCAGGCTCGGATTGGCTTGGAAGTTTCTCAATCTCAGCGATACGGTCAGACGGAGGTAAGCCAGGATGCGCCAAATTCTCAGCAGTCCTCCGTTTCTTCCCCCTCTTCCTACGAGCGGACGCACAGCGGTCAATTTGCTTCATCAAGTCCGGCGTCGTACGCCCCGTCTAGTGGCACGTATTCTAATATCAGCTCACCGTATCCGAGCGGCCCTGCACAATATTCCACTGTTCCCTCGCACGATCAGCGGCCATCTCCGTTCGAGATGGCTACTCCCACCCAATCGTTCTTTTCATATGATGCTCAGGCTCAAGCCCAGGCTCAGGCTCAGGCTCAGTCGATGACGCTCGTAGGGGTAAATCATGATAACGAAGAGATGTCTTTCCGGATGCGGGACCATGCAGTCTCTCAGGACAATGGTATTTTCCAATATTCGCACGACAAGTCACAATCGGGGATGTATGCGCCTGAACGGCACTCCTCCGTGTCAGTGTCCGTGCCGCAGTCACCCTTCCAGGAACAACATCAACATCCGTCGATGACTTGGTCTCAACAATCGGGTGGGATGTCAGAGGAAGGTGGTTTTTGGCGTTCTTATGACCGCTTCGCGGTTTAGTCGTCGACCTGCATGATACTCGGTCAAGTGGGTTGGATGCGATGGTGTGGCTCGTTAGTTCGCTTTTCTGCCTTTTTTTCCGCCTCTCAATGTCTCACCGTCATCAAGGAGCGGTTCTGCCAAATGGATTTTTCTGATTTCTGTATCTTGTATTTGCCACTCGGTTGGGCTCTTACTTTTTACTACATTCATCTAGCTTTTCTCCTTTCTCCTTTCCTTCTTTCCCGTCTTCGCTTCCCTGCTCCTCTGGGTCATCGTCGTCCGTTGGATCCCCCCCATGTAGGCTCGCTGTCTCGTATTCGTATTCGATCGGTTCGCGTCTCTTCAATCAGTCCCTCGTCTCAACTTCCTCGTATTCGTTCATTATTCCCGTTCCTATCGCGCTCTCGTCTCACTCTCGAATCGGTTTCGTTTTTTTTCTTCTGCTTTTTAACACATGCTATTACCTTATGATGGAGTGCGGCGTGGATTCGTCTTACTTGGATAAAAACGTAAACGTTGCTTTTTAGGTCGTGTACGTGTAGCTTTAGGTTACTTTGAATATGAATACTATAGAGTTTAGGTTTGCCTTCGTCGAGATCAACTCTGGGCAGTGGTTCGCGTTTAGGAGCGCTCGAGCTCTAGCTGGGTTGCGTTCCAATCGGAATCGGAGGTTTTTCTTTTTGGCTATAGAGAGATTCGGGGTCTTGATTGTGTTGATTCAGATCAATGTGATGCGACAAGGAACGTCACTTGAGCTAGTTGCTCGTCTGAATGTCTTTCTCGTACTGGCACTAATATATACTTTGAGGATGAGGACAAGTGAGATCGGATCGCGAGTAAGTGTTCATTTTATGGGACTAGCGGCTGCGATGATGGATGATCCACTGTTAGGGGTCCAGAGTCCCACTCGGAAGTTCAATTGAAACGAATCGTTGGGGTGTTTCGTTCGGTGCCTGTGAGATCGGCGGGAGGGAAGGGGGGGGGGGGAGAAGAGGGGCTCGCGTGGTGAACACGGTTGATTAAACTGTATGTGACAGACTATTAAATATATATTGAATTGAGGAGAGCGGTACCGTCGCTGGCGGTGTGAGTTGTATACGATCAGCCATTTGGACCTGGAGGAAGTTTCCGAGTTGGTGTCAAGGCGGGGCGGAAGGCGGGTTCGAGCTGTCACTATTTGATGGGGGATCATGGTATGACTCATTGGATAGTATGTTAAATCCTGGGTATGTGAATACTATGGGACGTGTCGTACATGAATTACATGGTGAGGGTGATAGAAAAAATGCTATCAATGGTATTATGCGGTATTCGAAGAGAAAAAAAAATTATAATTCATGTTGGATGACATTGGGTCAGGTGTGAGTCGGGAATCAACTTCCTCCAGGTCTCTACTGGCAAAGATACCAGCCTCTGACAATGATGATTGTCGGACTCGATTAGGCTTCCCGGGACGAGAATGAAACATAAATTCCGATAGGTGTTGGTCTGGTGACATGACAAAGCAGGTCCTCCGGAGTGGCTTGATGCTTTCGTCTGAGATGAAAGTACTTCTGTCGTCCGAGAAGGATTGGGTTGACGTACAAAAACTGGCAACGGTTTGGTAGGTGGCGATGAAATGGAGATCTCATTGTGGGTGGTCCGGTTGGAAGCAAAAAGGTGACGGCCCGTGTGGCAAGAATTCTAGTGGGAGTTATTATCTGGCCTGTTGTGTGAAGAGACCACAGTGGTGACGACTTACAATGGCTTCGACTTCCGCTCTGAGTTCTTTTAGGGAACGGTGTAGGTGCCCGATTTCTTTCGATGTCCCCTTCAAAAACTCGATGCACTCATTGCGAAACGTGGTTGCGCTGTACACACGATGCTGAAGAATAAATGTTGCCTTTCTGAACCCTACGATTTGATTCTCTACTCGTCTGGCAAACTCGAAATCAGTCAGGAAGCCACTCTCTACTGCTGTCTTGAATAAACTGTCTGTTTCTTCCAGTAGACTTTCTAAAGCTTTTATTTTGTTACTTGGAAGGTGTGATCGGAATCGTGATTCCACCGTAATGGCGCAGGCAACGAGCGAAATACCGGCTGTGATGACGCCGAGGATATTGACAGAAGTACTCAACGTGTCGGTCGTCGGCATGAGCTACAATGTGTCTTATAGAGTGCCGCTGTGATCTTGCTTTTTAACGGATCCTACTAGTACGCTGCCCTGTGATATCAGTTGGGAGGCGTGCTGTTGCTTGCCAGTGGAGGGCCTCCATAATATTGGCGCTCGAGTGGCAAGCTGCCAGGTTCTTATCAATTTGGCTGTGTGCGGCAGGTTCTTGTGTGGACCACCCATAATTGGGCTGCTTCGTAAACCGCAAACTAGCGCCGAGTTACGAAAATTACCACCCTCATCCTGCAGGACGAACCCTCTTCCGGTTGTATGGTTGTTGGATCTTTCAAATTTGGCGCGATAGATACGACTTCTTCCAACCCAGTGGCTGCACCCTTCGGCCACAATACCATCTACACGTGAAAGGCCACATCAGAAAGGAGCTCTCCTCGACGCCAGAAGAGCTTGTCCTCACCCTTCTAGTATGTAGAGTCCCTCGTTCATAGCGCAACGTCCACTGTGAGTACTCTCTGACAGGTAATACTCAGCGACTGCGCCGATCGAAATATCCTGGTGGATGCATCCAACCTGTACAAAGACAGCTGGCATCCCCTGGAGCCTGAGGATTGGAGAGTTCCTAGCGGCGGAGACCTCTCCTCCTGCCGTAGGCGTTCAGAGGCCGAACTTAAATATTACTTCACCGACTGTGGTTTATTTGCGCGTTTCCCTCCAAGCCAACTCCAGCATGAGGTTACGACAGCAAGGTCAGATACAGACCCCTGGACAGGCGTCAGGTTTTATCATCCCTATGTCCTTGGATCTGTCCTCCAAGGAAACATCATTGAAGTTCGTTTATCCGGTCTTCAATTTTCTTTACCCACATGACCCTAAGAAGTTTACGGGGTTTAGAGCCTTGGGGAGTCTGTTGCGTTGATGATGCAATCTAATCAGGAGAAAAGACCAAATGCACGCGTAACTCTCGGTAATTGGGAAAACATTCCGTTCTCGCCTTTGATTTCTTCTTGGAGTACAACTCTCCAGTTCACATGTCGTGTCTGATCGTTTGCAGGCAAAGCAGAAAACTGCTTACTCCGACATCAAATCAGCACGGTATCTGCACCATAATCTTATACACTCAAGACACCCTCAGTTTGCCCTCAACCCATTCCTGAATGGAACCCGGTCTTCGATCTTTTTTAAGGTAAATTCGATGTACGCCCTACTACTACTATTAAGGTCATACTTTTTATCGATCCCAAATTTCGATCGTTAATTGGTGCTCCAACCTCAAAGGCGAAAGTGCGCCTAATCGCAGGAATACCATTCTCCCCCGTATCCCATCGAATGCCAAGAGTGTGGGAGGAAAAATGGTGAGCTTGTACGGCAGCGAAGTGACGTCGATCCTAACTGGAATTGGGGACGGCCTCAACGGTTGGAAAGCAGGATGATGTGAGAAACTGTTGACTCCGACCCATTCGGACTCCTCTTCGTCTTGGTTCGTGTCGTGCAGTTTGATGTAAATGCCTTCAAAAATAGGCAGGACGGAGGACGGAAGTGGTCCACAAGAATGCGTCTCGTGTTCTTCCTCATCGGGGGGGACTAGTATAATGCCTCTCACCGATCCATTGACGGTCGGTTGGAAGAACGGAAGACGCATTGGAGATGGGAGCACGTAGAGTGGTGTACAGTCGACCGTGAGTTTCTCGATAGTCTCAGCTTTTGGTGGAAAAGTCATTGAAGAATATGTCCGTGTGAGGACTGCGATCTGTTGCAAGTTTCTCTCGCTCACTGCTCGTGATAGCTCCATCCGTTGTTTCACCGGGGACAGTACGCTGTGAAGTATTCCTAGAAAGGAGCTACGCAACGGTCGAGTGATGTCTCGGATACCAACGATTGTCGCCGTGATCGTGAGTCTGCGATCCAAGGGAGATCTGCGATACCCACGGAGAGCGGCAATGCTCTCAGGTACAACACCAGAACTCGCAGCGGAAAACGCAGGATCTTCGAGAAGCATCGCCTCCCAAATGAAAAAGTCTACGGTCCCACGGTGAGTGTGGGAGAGTCGGAAACCTTTCGACTCCGTGCTTGGGTGTTGCGGTATTATTCTCGATTTGGAGATGTTATAGGCGTCGATAACGCTCGTACATAGACCGCCCTCCGGGCCGGCGGAGGCCTCGCGCATGAACACACGGATTACTAGAAGGTGCGTCGTGCATGGGATGAATGTAATAGCCAAGTGTGTATACAGGCCAAACTAGTTTTGGAAGGGGTTCAATCCGTTCAATAAATGTGGTGTAAGAAAGGCAAGGATTCCTCACCGCAGGAACAAGGGCTAAGTGGTACCGCTCGAAAGAAGCTGCACCCATGCATAGGATACCAGAATCATCGACGCGTCTTGATTCATCTGCGACGAGCAGGAGCGTGGAGCTGAGGACTACCGTAAAAGCGGCGCTAGGCCAGGCAACAGCGCTGACGAGAACTTCCCTGAGACGTACTTGGCTCATTCCTCCGGGGGATGAGAACGGTGGGGCCTCGATCTTGAAGACTTTTCTGGACAGTTTGGTAAGCGAATGGCGGACGGGATAATCTGGTAGATGTGACTGACATCACGTATGGACGATCAGGGACTGGGCTGCCACCGCTCTTCTCCTTGACTACAGCGAAAGCGACGGGCCGACCGTCCAAGCCCGTGCTCTCTGCGCAAGCAAAGTGGATTATCCCTTGCGTGGCCTTGTACACCTCCGTATACCTGCCCAAGTCATCGTCCGGTGCATTCAAGTCATAGCAGACCACCCGATTTTCTCGTGTGAGCCCAAGGAATAACCACCGGCCAAAGACAAGCGAAAACTTGGCCTCGCGCCTATCTCTGATGGAAAGATCGAAGGTCCGTTTTTCACCAAGTGGAGACCCTGAACCTTTCATTGCAGAGTATATCCACTTCGTTGGACTGCTGATTTCTGCAGCACGAGTTACTGCCCATGCGCGTTCGACCCACGCGCTCTGCTCTAGTGTCGAGATATGAGTAGCAATATCTGCTATGGGGAGCGGTCCGGGTGGACGAGGTATTGTCGAGTTTCTGTACAGTTTTGCCCATATGGAATATGACGCGCTCGCATCCGAGAGCCAAGGTAACACCTGCTTCCAATTGCTCAGATTAGATTAAAAACGCATAAAGCAAAAATTCCAGACGAGAGAAAACCAGACCTCTTGCAGACAAATCAAATCAACTACCTCGAGAAAGTTGACGATGTAGTGAATAATGTCATGTGGAAGCGATTCGAGGGAATTTCCCCCTTTGCTCAGAGTAATGGCGTTGCGAGGGCTGAGCATGTCAGTCGTGTCCACTCCTGGGTGCAAGACTCGCAGAATCTTCCTAGGTCTGGAACCCATGTGGTGGCAGAGGCAAAGGTTGTATGTCTGTGACAGACACGGTTGACATTATCGTTAATTATATTCTGACTCGGGTGACTTAGCCCCTGAGTGGCCCAAACACCAAGCCGCGTAGTTATTGTATGCTCGGACTCAGGAAAGGGTCGCAGCAAATCATAGGACGATTGTTATACCCGAACCTGCGCAAAAACTATGTACTGCGCCACAGCACATTTTTGCTATGATGCCAAGTGAGTGCTCACTAATGCGCAGCGGTTGACCGTGGCGCGTAGTCGGGATACAGCCTGTCTCCCGCCACGAATAGAGGGTCAATCTCTCGCCAGATACAGGACCTCTTGACGGATATAAAGCGTCGCCCCTGCTATCTGTTCCAGAGACCAGCACTCAGCAATTCCGAAGATACCTCAGCACCAGCACGTACCAGATAGATATAACAATGGCTCCCCTTGGTACACTGTGGGGAATTGCAATACAGCGTCAAACCAAAGTGATTCTCGCCGCTGCCGCCGTCGGAGGCATCGAGCTCGAGACTCCGCCCGTCGACTTCTTCGCGACCCTCAAACAGCCCGAATATCTCAAGAAGTTCCCTCTTGGGAAGATTCCCACCTTTGAAGACAGACAGGGATTCAAATTATTCGAGGGTGCTGCTATCGCGCGCGACGAAACCGTGTCATTCAGTGTCCTCTTTCGCTCCAGAGTCTGGACTCCTCGGAAAGAATGCGTACGAAGCTGCGCTCGTCGATCAGTGGGTCCACCTCGGAGAGACTGAGATCGCCACGTTCAGCTACGAGACAAATGCGCACGTCGCCGGATATCTTGGTCCCTATAGCAAAGAGGTACGCGTATACGACACCCCACCCCCGACCTCAGGCTGCACGATGTGAACGCTAAGATCGATGATTGCAGTTGCACGAGATCACCCTTCAGAGGCAAGCTCGTTCACTCAAGGTATTGGACGAGCATCTCGCTGCCAGCACCTCTGGATATCTGATTTCTGACAAGCTGACGCTGGCGGATATTGCGATTGCCTCGGTGACCGAACAGGCTGCTATGATAACCCTGGGAGCTGTCGAGAGGGCACAGTACCCAAACATCTTTGCTCACTTCAAGAAAGTCACCTCCTTTCCCGAGGTTAAGGAAGTCTTTGGAGAAGCGACGTTCGTGGAGGAGAAATTGACCTACAAGGGTGCCTAGACATTTGAAGAGTTGCGTGCATAGCGTAGTTGGTTATGATCTGGTGAATGAGACCTTGGAGTACGAGCTCGTGAACGGCAAAGAGAGGAAGACATCGTTCGAATAAAAGCCTTAATGGGGGTGTGAACAATACATAAGGGCCCTGGAATACATGTTTGAAAGTAAGGTTGAGGAAGTCAAGTCTTTCGAAGTGGTTAGACTTACCGACAATATGTAGCACTGCAAGCTCGTGTCGGCGATCCCCTCCGCACACTCCTAAAGACCAATCAGTCCTCCGAGGTTGTCTCAAACATCGAAAAGCTTTGCCGCCCGGCGTTGACGTCAAAGAACAGTGAGCTGCGGCAACCGTCAAGAACCCAGGACACGACCAACAAGAGGGAGAAATATATGTATGAGATTAATATCGACATGCATGGTAGTATGGGAAGTAGCAAGGCGTGTAGCGCAGGAGTCGACGATGAACCAAACCAGTGTTAGAAATACATTCAGAGAATGTGGTACTGTCACGAATGAATGCGTCTTATTAAGAACGATGAACGATGAAGAATGCAAACAACGAAAACGTCGAAAGTGTGTCACATGGACAACGAATGGAAAGAACGGAACGAACGCTCAAATTCCAGTGATCATCCGTCCAGTATTCATGTTATGTGGCTAGATGACGATGTGATACGAAATGCGATAGTCCATGATGCGCTGACAGAAGTTTGGTCATGTCAGCTAAGCAATATTGATTCCGAAAGTACGAAAGTAGGATAAATTCAGCTGGTGGAACGGTGTGCCAAGTCAATTCGAGGCACATGATTCATCTGAACATAATTACACCCACCAGAAAAAGACAAATAACTAATCAGGCGAACGGGCGGAGCTTTTCCAAAGCTTCCTCCATGCTCTGTTTGGGGTCAGATATCGGGTCGAGTGAAACGTCGGCAGAGGGGAGTGTCGGGTTAGTGCTGGACGCGAAAATCGGGGTGGATGAAGCCGAAATACGACGGAGCGCCCGAGTGGCGCGTCTCTCTTCCTTTGATTTCTGACGCTCCGCACGAGAAATACTACCAACTCTCCCGGGGATCGCCGATAGGGATGATGACGTATACGGGTTAAGCGCCGGAAGCGAAGACAATGTAAGAGACGATGTCACAGAACTCGCCATATCCGAAGGCACCTCCAAAGTCGAGGACGATGCCTTCGTGGAGATGACCGAACCTTCCGGTATTGACCGGGTGGACAAAGGTTTGGTAGACGACCCATCCTTGGACGGGGGATCTTGTACCAAGGCCCGGCAATCAGACGGGTTCGATGGCAACGGTCCTGACATGCCATCTTCGTGGGTGCTGAGTGACGACCTCGCCAAGTTGGCAGCAGCGTCAATGTCACTAACGGCACCGTTATGTATCACTAACCACCGAAGCCCTTCGATCTCCCTCATCTTCTTCTGAACGTTACGTTCGAGTTTTTCGATCGTTTTCGTCATCGCTACTCGGTCGCCCTCGTACCGTTTTGTGATCGTAGCAATATAATCCTGAAGTTGGGAGTTCTTCCTGCATTGGAGCACGAGTGCGTCTCGAAGCTCGTCGGCTGTTGCGTCAGGCATGAGGACATTTTCCTTTCCGGTCTGGAGTGACGTGGTCATGGGAATTGGTTGACCAGGGGCTGTAAGGTTGGACGTGGCAGATAACGTATTCGCACGGGGACGAGGAGATACCGGTGGCCGGGTAGGTGGTGTATTCGGTACTGAGTGGAACCCCAATCCGCTTGGGACAGAAGGAACAGCAGGAGGCGGAGGGAGAGGTGGAGTTGGCAATGGGCCCGATGGTGGTGGGCCGCTTAATGCCTTCGCCATACCTGATGCAGGCGACTTCAAGTTCGGTGGTTTGGGGAACAAGTGTAGTTTGGCGCTGGTCGAGGAATAACTCGAGTCATAGTGTCTGGACTTGTCGGTATCGCTCCCTGAGAGGCTCTTTGTGCGATGACGACTTCCATAGCGCTCACCCTGTGAAGGGAAGCCATTCAAAACCACGCTGGTGCTACTATCACTGTCGATCAAAACTTGGGGAGTGACTAGAGCTTTAGGCTTCGAAGGACTCTTTGAGTATTGAGACGACAAAGAGACTAGATCCGCAGAACTGCGAAATGAGTCGTTCTCCGACAATTTTGACGGACGGCGACCGATAGTCGTGGGGGGGACAGGAAAATGAAGACAAGGCTCAGGAAAGATCGCGTCCACAAGCTTTGGAGAAACGTCACTGTCCTTCGAGGACGATTTGCAATGAAAGGTGTTCACCGATAATGTGGAAGCGCTCTTCAGACACTGTTCTGCTGCAGGAGTCTGATTGGGGAGAGTGAATAGATCAGAGAAGTCCTCGTCATCTCCGTCCTTGGCAGGAGAAGCCTGGACTGTTCGCAAGGGGCGAGGGGTAGTTGAGCGGCTCTGTAGGCTCGGGTTCATAGATTCCACCGATGGTGCCCTTATATCGGGCACAGGTGGCACAAGAGTGGCTGGAGATGCTGCAAGAGGACTTGTCGGGGCTGCGGCTGATTTCCGAACCAAAGAGCTGCGGGCTTTGGTGATTTTGGAGGGTGTCCGTAAAGGAGTGAAATGGGCTGCCAGCTTGGACCCAAGTGATGCAGTGGGTGAATCCAGGGATGGGAGTTTGGAGGGTAAAGGCGGTTCAGGAACCGCACGACTTGGAATAGAAGAAGGGGTAATCATGAGTACCGCGTGCCCACGAGGAACGAATCGTTAGTTTACACGGTTGAGAATAAATCTAGCACTAGAAGAGAAAGTGAGGGCCGATAGGGAGACTTGGACATTTGTTCAGAACAAGGTCCCACAGACCTCGACTTCGTCTCATAACACACACAGGTTTGACATGATAAACGATCACTCACCCATTCCCGAAGGATCGACGAACAGTGTTGACCGGATTGACTGGCGTCCTTGAAGCCCCATGAGACTTCCTTGAGGGAGGGGGTGGAACAGCAGAAGAAGAAGAAGTCTGTTCTACAGGCTTCCTGCGCCCCAAAAAAGGCAGCATCGACCGTCGAGGTTTCGACACGGAAGACTTCTCCCCTGGAGAAGACAAAGACGCCAACGATGAACTAGACCCACTGGCGACAGCTGCTTGATCCTCATAGCGAGACCCATGCGAAGCACGAAATATCTCGGAGAGGTCATGTGTTTTAGAACGAGGGCGAAGTGGAGACGGAGTCCCAGAGCTGACCATCCTGGCTCAAGCCTCCGACGAAGATGGATGAAACGGACTTCTCGGTTTGGAGTCTAGACGCGTTCGAGCCAAGGACGCGCCTCGAAAGAAGCTGAACTTGGTGCTGGGAGGGAGACGACCACGGCAGGTCGAGAGTAGGATGTTACCGAGTCACGTATAATACGCCTCGTCGGGTACTAGTTGGGACTAATAAAATTTTTCCGTCAGAACATCTAAGGCCCCGAGGGTCCTTGAACCCTGAGCGAGTATTTGAAGTGACCCACCCACAAGAAGTGACCGTTGCGCTGGTCTGTGAACGAGCGACACGCTGCAGAGCAGCAAGGTTAGAGGGTGTGAGTGAGACGGACTTGGTATACTGAAGGCGTCAGTTGGGGACTCATGATAATACGGTGCAAACCAAAGTTGACGGTTTTGTATTGTGTATGAAACACAGCCTTTTGTGTTCTGTCTCTCAAACCTGAATCGAAGAAACCTTCAAATTTTCCCGATACGCGGGGTGTACCCTGCCGTGTCTCGCTTGCTGTCGGTGACAGAGAGTCAACTCACATCAACTTCTGCTCCGGAATCCGGAAATTTGTTTGGCTCCACACCGAAATGAAGAAATGTCCATATGGTAGATTGGTCGAAAACAATTAAACAGCCAGCAGGAAAATGGTAGTGCTTTTGCGTCTCATATGGTTCGCAAACCCAAAATGAAGCGGGTGGGGGAATGGAAGAGTGTCAATGCACGCGAGCACACCATGGATGTATTATTTCAAGGTAGTGCTATTAAAAATTAGTCGGTTTCAGCCTCTGGTGTAGAGCTTTGTAGCCTACATGAAAGCTAAAAATGCTCGTGACCTCCCCAATTTTTACTGTCAGATATAAATTCAAGTGGGTCAGTAGAGCATATCTCGGAGACCTTCTAATTGGGCAATTAGTCCTGATAGATAGTGCATCATCTCCGAGAGGGGTACCTGTCCGTTGCTGCGGATAAAACACTCTTGCCTGTTCCAAGTGTCCGGAACAAATCAGGGGTTTACAAAGCCGGATAGTTCGAGCGAGGAATTCACCAACCTGTGATAGTGTTTAATCCCTCGAATTTGAGATAGTCGACAACGTCAGTTGGTCCAAGTGTATGGATCCACCTCCGTTTCACCACTGATGAGTTTCCATGACTTCAGCATAAGACGTAGACGGGCATGTGCCCACCAGTGCTCTCCCGTTCAACTGACCCGCAGCACCATGTGACACCTCTGTGGGTGTGCCTCAGAGCGCTAATCACTCACCCAAGAGCTCCGAGGCATAACATGGCCGATCAGTGGAGCTTTGTGTGGGCACGAATAGAAGCAACTAATAAAACTGTTTTCACGATGTTTTCGGATTTAATATCACAATGAAGCATCATCTAGGATACATTCACGATCTCAGTCCTTGTGCTCCTATCTATCGACCTGACTGAGAGCCGCAAAAGAAAAAAAGATCATACTGATCATGTCTGCATTCATAAGCAAATTCCTGACAGTAACATATCAGTGGCTGATTGACCATTACATTCACAGAAAACAACGTTACCGTATTCCTTAACTAGATCGCTTTTCCCTCCTCCTAAAATGTAGCAGGATCCCAGCTTCAAGTCCACCAGATAACTTTTAGGTATTTATTTTTTTAGTATTTTAAACCCTAACCCTAGTTTCTGCTGGTGCCATCCCGTTAGTCTTGCACCACCAAGTTAATAGGAGTGACCATCCTTGCAAGGCTCTCAAAGCCGCAACGGTCGTAAGTACCTGGTTTACCCCGTAGACCTCACAGTGTCCACCAAGACTCCCCTCGGACCACCCATCGCGTTATAAACCAAAATGTCTGCTCCTCTCGCGACCCCTCACACGCCCAGCCTCCGTCGTGCTACCGAAAGTTACAAGGAGAGAGTATGGCGAAAATTCAAAGAGGAGCCTCTCGTACCCATTGGTGAGCATGGCCCTTGATTTCCCTCCTACCATCCTAATGGACGAGCTCGTTGTTATCTTTTTCTTCGTTTTGGCGTTTGAACTGGTACATTTGCAACTGTCGGGGCTTTTACTATGGCTGCGATCAAGCTCAGACGACGAGAATCCAGATCACTTAATTACTGGATGCGTGTCCGTGTTGCTGCACAAGCATTCACCATTGCTGCTGTTTGTGCATACTACTGGAGTCCGAGGAAAGATCAGACGAGCGAGAGAACGCAGGCACAGGCATTGGCTGAGGAGTCACAATCGAAACGGGATGAACTCAAGGAGAAAGAAAGAATGGAATTCCAGGATCGTCTCAAGGTTGCGGAGGCACAGTGGAAAGAAACGCACAAGATTACGACGGAGAGCAAAAAGTGATCCTACTTTTCTCTACGACCTTTGATAGATTGGGTGGACCGTGGACGAGGATCGCCTGACCCGTGTAATACAGCAGAAGCACGCCTCTGGTCGGCATTGACTATGAGGCTTATAGACGGGCTGGAACTCTCGTGTGGTATTCTGCGAAGTGGTGTTACGTATCTCCCCTCGTCCGGACGTCACTCTGCTCCTCTACTGCGAGACGCCAACCACCGTACAACTGATTAACAACAGCACTCCGACGAATCACCGCGAGCTCCTTGACAGCTTCGTTGTATGCCTGCGTAAGCTTGGCTGGGTCTTTCTCCACCTGCAGGAACTCAGCTTCCACAATGTGACTCACGGGGTAAATACTGCCTGACCTGCATGCTACGGAAATTTTCTCTTGTTCTACGCAAGAAGTAGTTGCGGAAGTTGTAAGAACTGAAGGACCGTGATGCACGAAGTGTAGAGCTGTAGAGACTGAGGATAGCTCGTGGCGATGGTGGGGCAGCCATGGGTGTGAGATGAGATGAGTGTATGAGTAAGAGCATAAAAGGCAATTTGCGGCATAACATCTACCAAACCCTCCACTGCTACAACTCCTTGTGTACATACATGTCTAGTCAACTCATGAACCCTCCATTAGTCGTTTGAGTACCGGTGCGACTTGCTTGCGAGTAGCTGATACATTTTTCTGTTTGTACACACGCACGGCGAGACCCTCGTCGAAAGGCGACGATCCTTGTTCCCCTCCATCAACGGATTCTTCCTCATCAAGATCTTCCACCTCTGATTCATCTCTGTCTCGTTCCTCTTTTTTCCCTTGACTGCCAAAACCTAGCCGTCTGTACTTTGCTTTCTTCAATTGAAGCACATCATTTGCCTCGAGACCATCAAGGAGACACTGCGAAACTCGGGAACCCGTCGAACCTCGATCCACGACCCATAACTGCTCTCGCCTCCCCTTGTCTTTCTTACTCCGATAGGTTGTCAGCACGCCAAAAATCGACAACTTGCGTTCCTTCATCCATTCCTGGATGGCAGTTACCGTTGACGAGGGTGATGGTGAGAACAGGTCCGATAGACGAAGTGGAACTGTAGCTAATCCCGCCTTGATCGAGCGTGGATGATCGTCCGAGAGCGATAGCGATGCACACAATTCGAGATCATACTCTTTGTAGTCTCTCCGAAGCAGATCGCGGGGACTGAGATGGGATACAGCGAATTTTTTATGGCTTAGAGTTTCGGAGAGAGATCGAATGACTGAATGACGCGAGACATCTTGCACGGCCACGACGTCCTGGACGAGGAGGGTATCGGAAGACGAAACATTGGCACGAGGAAGTAGCCATGCGGCCGCTTCACGATCCACGGCGACTGCTTTTCCACCTTTCCGTAGCCCCTGTGTATCGATGATGATAGCGGTCAAAAGGAGAGTCGCAACTTCGGGAGGTATCTGAAGGTCTGAGTATGCCATGAGGAGTTTCGTGACAAGGGATGAGCAACTTCCACATGGTTCGATTACTCTGGGAGAGGCGGTATCCAGGTGCTTTCCTTCGTCTGCGTGGTGATCTATTATCGCGGTCACCTTTGCCCCTACAGCAGTGTACTTGGGAAGGAGACTGTTGTGGTCCACCAGTGCGTAATCAGTGGATAAATTGGGTTTGGGTAGGTCTTCAGGACAGAGAAGTTCTTGGAAACCATCTCTGATGCCTGCGAGGTGCAGTGCGTGGATGTTCTCGGCTCGCAGAGCAAAGTCCTCACGCGAGGTGGTTATGAGAGCGATCGCGGGATCAGAGGTAGCTGTATGAGATAGAAACCATGCGTAGCCGATCGAACTAGCAAGACTGTCCAGATCTGTAGTCGACAGGAAAAACCAAGGAAACGAGTCAGCTTGCAAACTGAGATGGGACGAGTGGGTGGAGCATGCCTCCTGCTTCATTGCCCATGACCATTGTCCATCCTCGTCCTGCATCCTTGAGAAAACGGTGCTTCTGCTCAGATAGATATAATGAGAGCGTGGAAGTAGACATAGTTCTCCAATTGGGGGGTGATAAGAAAGTGGTATATCTGGGATAGTTGATCGTTCCTAAGAGGTAGTTTGGCTTCTGAAAACCAATCCGGCGTTCCTTGGGAATCTTGAGAGATTTCCTGGGTGCGGAATGGTTCAGAGTGCGAGCATGGACAAGTCGAGACCGTGGAGTCACTGAACCCGCGTGACACCCAAACTTGTAGGGATCCAAGATGTGTCTATTCGACAAAGAGGTGGTACTACGAATAGATGTCAGGTTGGGCTCAAGTTGATGATTCTGAATAGGAAGTGAACCTAACCCAGCCCCGTGCCGGTTATCATAAGGTCGCAGACAAGTCGCAAGTAGTTGGGACCAATGAGAAATTAGACTTGATGAGTGCCTCGGTGTTCGACATGCCCGACTCGCGGTCGCCATGCTGGATGGTGTTCATCCAAGTTGCCAGTGCTAGTGAGTTTTCACCGGTTGGATCAACCCTTTGCGCGCATCGACGTCGACACTCCCATGTACATGTGGACATGTCAACCCCAAGTAAAGTCTTCGGGGCCAACATGTCAGTCTCACTGGTAAATTAGCAGCTGTCGTATAGTCGTACGTGCATATCGACTGGTTCACTTTTGCTGTGACATGTTCGTGTTTGAGGCTATAGTCAGCCACAGACACGGCTGTCCTGATGTCAACTTGCGTGTCGCCAGGTCCACTAAAATAATGCTGATCCAGTGATTGATTCCCCTTGACTTTTCCTTTTATCTTTATCTGGTCCCACAAGTCTCTACTGGCTGTGTATCACTTCTCTGCCTGCTTGGCTTCTGACGCCCATCTTGCTTCTCTTCGGCTAACCGTGTCCTTCAAGTACTCGTTCAGACGTGTACTAGCCCACAATGCTCTCCAACTTCTGGAGGAACGGTAAACGCAAAGCCAAGAGAAAGGGCAGTGAACAGACCTCCTTCACACTCTCCACCGATTCTTCGGACTCCTCTGCAAGGGTGTTCAACATCGGCGACCCCTCCTTGGATCACGATGAGTCGGGTTCTAACATGTCTAACGCCAACGGCGTTGGTCTCCGTTCGCCGTTGGTTCACCTAAATCTCCCTGCGGATTCAGAAGAATGGTTTCCCCGAGACTTGCTACGAGAAAGGCGTAGTGCCCGCTCGTCTCTGATCGTTGCTCCCGGAACTACTGCTCCCACACCAGATATATCGATCAAGGAGTCGATCCCCCAGTCGCATTCAGGTTCTTCGTCAGAACCCAGCCTCCCCGCTGAAGATACAGGCTCCGGTCATGCTCCTAAGAAGTCCATACCCGCACCCATCATGATTCCGGATTTGGCTCATCTACTTCCAAACGTCCAAGTAGGTGGACAATCTGCGCCTACAACTTCGGCTCTCCCCACCAAGACACCTGTGCATGCTGACGAGACCGCTTTGAATCCAAACCTGACACCGTCTTCTGAAAATATCTCCGCAATTTCAGGAACCACACTCGCACGAGCCCTCATTGCGAATTCGTTCGTACTTTCGTCTGGCGATCATCGAAAATCGCCTCAACGCAGCGGGATTACTCGCCAGGATTCAGCAACGCTGCCCCACGGCGAGACTCTGTCCGATTTGTCTTCACGGTACCGTGATAAACACACGAGTGGTACGGCATCGACGGTTTCTCATGACTCGAGGCTGTCGTCGAGGCCATCGTCGATTCCTCCCGTTCCTCCGGTCCCGATGGGGCCGTTCTTGCGTCCAAGGTATACGCCCGGCTTGCCTTCTGGATCGAGCACATCCTCAGAGTATCCTGTCTCGGATTCCTATACTACATCTCCTGAAGGACCAAGTCATGCACGGCGGATATCCAGTATCCAGGAGGTTCCCTCGCCAATGCATTCCACACCAACGATGTCGGCTCAGCTAACGCCCGAAAAAAGCATTACCTCGACGAATGGCAGCTCACAGATGTACAAGAGCGGTGCCTTTGATGTGCCAAACAGTGCATCAGACTCGTCATCTCCTATTGGTTCTGTGAAGGCGCCACAGGACTCATCACACGCCGAGTCGTTCGCCCTAAGTTCTGCTGATCATACCTTGGACGAATTTGATTTTTTGCCACCTGAGGCTCAGTTGATGATTTCTCCTGGCTCAGACTCGAGCGCCTCGTATATTGCACCACTTCGAGACGCTAGTCGTAGGGAAAGGAGACGAAGGGCTGGTGGATCCAACGCTGTGACGTCGACGCAGGATGCGGTGACGGATAACACACTCGTATCGCCAGATGTCAATGCGTTCCCATCTGCGGCATCCAACCTCGATTCTGGCGAATTCAATTACCCTGTGACTGTAAGCCCGGAAATGACTCCTTCTCGGAGCGAGTCGAGTGCGTCGGCGGGGTACCAGACATTCCCAGAAACTCCAGCCCTCTTCTCGCCACTTTGGTCATCAAGATTCAGTGGCTTTAGATCTGATAGTCAGCGGATACGAAGTCAGAGGTCTGTGTATGGTCGTGGGGCGGGTAGGATAGTACGTCATGGGACACTCGCACACCCGCACGTAGCCAAGGCGAACGAGAACATTGGTCCTCTACAGAGGTCCCAAACAGCGGCTGTCCCAAGGAACTCGCCTTCGCCCAAGCGCGAGAAACGTACTCAGACACCCTCTGCGCAATCCAGCCCAAAACTTGGTCCCGTGGAGGGAGCGCCCTTGTGGGCGACTGAGAGGAACGGCATTGAGGAATTGGAGGAGCCTGAAGAAGCTGAGGAAACTAAAGAGACCCGCGAGGAAGAGGAAAGCGAGGGGTCGGAGGGTAGTGACGAAGACAGATCTCATTTTCATCCGCTCACCCACGTCTCGACTTCGAGCTCAAAGTTGGAACCTGAGGACGCCCTGCAGGCATTTGCACGGCACTCTGGTTCATCTTTACCCTCTATGATGATGTCTTCCGACAATGTTTCGTCGACTCCTCCTGATTCTCCTCACCTTGTCCCCCTTCCTCCCTCAGTGGCAACATCTCCAGTCAGTGCACAGTTGAACGAGTCTATCTTCTCGTCCCCTCTTTCATCGGCGTCGACTCCAGCTCAAATCATCAACCAGCCTCAACCAAGATCTCAGTTGGCTGCTACTACGGAGGCATCTTTACTTGGGTCGTCGTTCCTACCATCGCCATCCCCGTCACCATCCCCGATGGTATCACTGCGAGACCATCTATCAAGAACCACTTCTCCGATACCCCGTATGCCTCTTTCCCGTCCTTCATCGGATCATTCAGTGTCACAATTCTCTATTGCACCTCCGCCCTATCACGTCGTGGTCTCAGAACGAACACAACATCATTCTGGCAACACCACTCCCGAACCCCAACTACTTTTATCAAATACCCCTCCTTCTGATGCTGGATTTGAACGTTCCCGAGAGGCCTCTACCTCCACTGTCCCGGACTCCTCGTCACGTTCTCGAGTACGATCACGTCCACGTCTCCCCGGCGGACCTCGCAAACCCAGTGGAACGGCACACCATATTCCCGACCCGTTGGTTCCTCAACGCATCAATCAAAGCGGCTCAGGATCATCTGTCATCACCCGCGACCGTGGTAGCAGCAGTCCTACTCGGTTACCATGGCCCAAGTTGATCGCCGCTGCGTCAAAGCCACCTCCCAGGTTCCACATGCCCCCACCAAAGTGGCGTGGATTAACGATGGAGGCTGCTCAATGGACGTTCTCTCCAGACGAATTGCAGGGTATCGTGTCGAGGGCTATCCAGAATTCGTCGGAGGGTGCGTCGATTCGATTGTTGAGGCTTGAGACGCTGGAGGGTGAGATTGCGGATGAGACACATCGTCTTGAGATGCAACGGACGGATGTCAAAACGCGATATAAGACGTTGGTGCGGAAACGGTGGACACTGATGGGTGCGTTGGCAGGACACATTGAAGGGATTGAGATGAACGATGCTGCGACTGCGGTTGAGACGTTGGAGGAGCTCTCCGAAGTATCGTTTGCGCTCGACCAGCTCTCGGAGAAGTTACACGATATCGTTGAACGACTCGCTCAGCTCAAGAGTTTAAGGGAAGTTCACAACGCCAGTGCACTCTCGATGGCTTTGCGGAAGATGCAAAACGTGTTTGTTCGACAGATGGCAGAGAAGGAGCGACTTACGGAACAAGTTGATAATCTGTCAAAGGAGCGGGACGAAGCATGGCAACATGCCGAGGAAGTTGCAAAGGACTGCGACGACCTCAACGATCGTCTAATGATGGGCGGTAGTGAAGTTCACTCCCCGGTCAATGACGATGCCGTCTCCATTCAAAGCAGTCGGCGGTCTGCGCGCCTCTCTGCCTTGCGCAAGTCAAGCGTTCGTCGGTCGCAAGCAGGGTTGAGGTCCAGGAGTAAAGTACGTAGTCGCCGTTCGTCCTTTAACGGATCCTCTACGACTGTGGGTCCAACGGTGCCTTTTGGAGAGGACGTGCCACCCGTGCCAGCCTTGCCTCTGAGTCAACAGACGAACGTGTTGACGGCAGCGCATTCAACGGGTGGATTCTCGACAGGCGCACCACTCTCAACTGGTGGATCTTTCTTCGGGCCGTTGGATTCCGCAGACGTACGGGCGTTCGAACAAGCACAGCGAGAAGTGTATGATATGCTTGGAATGAGTGTTCCTTCCAGTCAGCCATCCTCGAGACCTCGGACCATCTCCGGCCCACACAAGCTACGATATCCTTCACGTCCACTTTCTGACTCTGGCGCAGGATTCCCCGTGACGGGATTGAAACCTCAAACAAAAGCACGCCGTCTAACTGCAAATGGAGGCCCGGCGATCCAGAGTGTCGTGATTGATGACAGGTGATAACGACGACAGGGATGGTGGTGCATGATGATGAAATGAAGGCGATGATGATCACCACTCTACATTCTCTCCCTTTTACCCCTTGTGACGTGACGCTAGCACATCATGATGACCATCAACGTTTCAACTACCGGTGACTGGTCACCCCGGAAACGTTGCATATATCATACGGGACCTATTCTCACTCGCTTTTTCTGATGGAGACATATTACATCCTTTTTTCGTCATATTTATGTAGCATAAAACTTGAATGTAATACGCTAGCAGGGTGAACTTTCAATACCCGTTTCTTACTTTCATCCTTCACACCCTGCTATCATTTTTTAATTCCTTCGTCCGGACTAACTGATGCAATGAATGCATACCATCAGGCGCTTGCGGTTATCATCCTTGACAAGAACGGCAATGACTCAAGTAATGATTGATGGGTGTCCATACAGGTAGTGCAAACAACACGAAGCGCATGGCGGGATAAGACAGTAATGAAAGGATGAAAAAATGAAGTCAGAGGGGAGATCAGGGATGACAACGACGGAAAAAGATGAAACGTGAAAAATAAGCATAAAAAATGCAAAGATCCCAATAAGCCCCCTCGTTCTTTTAATGTCTGGCACGCTTCCGTCGAATGATGAATTCGTTCGTCGTGCTCGTGCGTGCGTGCGATCGCGACGTGTCGTCAGAGGTGGGGAGCTGCTCGGGAGTCGCATCTACGTTCGTATCCGCGAGCACCTCGTTATCCATCTCTGTCTCCGCCTCGTCTTCTGTCCGCTGTCGTTTGAGAGCTGAACGCGGTGCGTTAGATTGACCATTTGTCGTCTTCGAAGCTGACGCGAGAACGGCTGCGCGTGGTGTTTTGATAGGTGATTGTGATCCATCACCTATTCTTCCCCTGGCTTTACTCTTCGGCGTCGCTTGTGCATCCTCATCTCCGTTCACATCCGTATGCCTATCCAGAGCTTCCTCAGCCTCGTCCATCTCCGCATCACTGATCGCGTGTTCCTCCTCCTCGGCAGACGGCGTTGGAGGACGACGCACAACGGTTCTTGGTTTCGGCCGCAGGCGTGTTTTAGAAGGCGAAGCAGCGGGTGGTTCACCAACTTCTGGTTCTGGTTCTGGCTCAGTTTCAGTTTCTTCACCTCGAGCACCAGCTTCGGCCCCGCTCTCCTCATCGCTCGTAGCGCCACCCCCTTGGGCGCCTTTGGCTTTACGTCCTTTACCGCCTGCACCTTTATGCATGATCGATACTAGCTTCTTCTCATACGCCCTCAACGGATCCCACATCTTCGCCGTCGGCTTCACCTCCAACTTGGCATCGCTCACCACTTGATCCACATACGCTTTTAGTGCCAATCCATCCCGACTCTCTACACCTGCCAACAAGGGTACCATCGTCCTGAAAAATGTCACCGCCATCCCCACCTTCTTCTTCTCTACTTTCATCCCTTTATTC
>JBBPTH010000064.1:0-117675 GCA_038094055.1 Chalciporus sphaerocephalus | reverse complement strand
AAGCGGAAAGATGGTCCGTGTCACGTGATCAAGTCACGTGACTATTGTAAAAGATATTCGACTAAGTCCAAAAGTAAAGCTAAGTCAAGTAAAAGCATAGTGAAGTAAGTAAAAGTGTAGGATAAGAAAGGTAAGAAATGTACCGTTTGTAACAAAAGTCATAAGAAAGATAGGTAGAGGATTTCGTAGATCTAAAATAAATGAGATTGTCTGTTAGCAATAATGTGAAAGGAAAAGTATTGTGCATCTATGAGCACAAGTGAAGTTGTAAAGGGAATAAATAGGAGTCTATGTTTAAAGATAAGATAAGATAATGAAAGAAAGTAAAATGTTTTAAGTCCAGAAAGTAGCATTTGTAACACTCCTCTTGTTGGTCCAAACATGGCTCCCCTTCAGCCAATGTTCCTAATACCAAGAATGATTTGATGCATGCAGCACATAAGTATTCTGCTGTATTATGTGATAGGTCTCTAACATCCTCCTAGACCAATAGTGTGATGCTCTAGCTGCTTACCTGGACATTCAGATGATGGTGAAGAAGCAGACCCTTTTGACTTTTTTAAGTGCACATGCATAGTTGATTCCCCCTCCCATTCTTCCAGCATGTATACATTAGATTCTTTTTTGGTACCAGCCTGATATCATTATATCAGTGTCTTGTAGAATATAGCATATTCTTGCAGCAAGCAAATCACATATCCCAATCCTCAAGCATGAATGTGAGCACTCCAAAACTTGATGCAGCCCCAGTTGTCCTGCTTGCCAAACTCTCTGCTCCTCGTCTAATATACCTTACCAATGCATCCAACTCCTCTGACAACTTTTCCAATTGTGTGGAGGTGTCGTGATCTTCGTCCGTGAAGGACTGGGTCATTGAGAACGAGAACGAGGGCACAGGTATCCTTGCGTGCTCTCCGTCCTCATCGGCATCTCTATCCGAGTCCGAGGAATCGTCCTCAGAACCATCCGGCTTGGGGAGGGAAAACCCGATCACGTCCTTCCGCTGACGACGTTGACGACGACTTCGATGTCTTCGCATACTAATCGATAGACGAGAAATATCATGTGTCGTATCCCCTGCAAAAGTAGCGAAAAAAGAGCGGAAGTGAATACACATGTCGAGGATCTTGAAGATTGCTTTTGAGAGGGAAGACGTCGGTTTCGACATGGAAGGGGAGTTAGTGGGACGTACGGAGTAGCAAGATGGGATGGGGGAAGGACGGACCGTGGAATCGAGGAAACATTGACAGAGAAGCTTTTCGAGGCTGGGATCGTGCGACGACAATGAGGGGTGCATATATGCAATTAGAGGCAATAGAGACGCACTGATCGTTGTGGATTTTAATGATCTCGTCGAGGGACTTCGCTTCTTTAAAAGCCGACTTGAATTTGAGCACCTGCGAATGGATCACCTAGGCAAGGGTAGATCGACGAATCAGGATGCTGTATCTGAACTTGAAATAAAGATGCACGCACGTTCGTAGTCAAGAAATTGAACAAAGTGCTATAGAGGAAAACGCAGCACAATCGAGCTCAGAATCCTCGCATACAAAACTCGAAATGAAACGTTTACGCACTTGATGACCATGACAACTTTCCTCGCATAGCATAGAATACCTTCAGTTCAGATCGATGTCTAACGTTCGCAATCACTCCTCTCAACAATATCCGTTCCAACACGCTCTTCGCCCTCCGGATCTGAAGTAGAAAAATAAAAAGCGAACAGTAACTCTGAAGCACGCTCGGAGTGAAGATGTAGGTGAGGGGGAAGGGGATAGCGTATTCTACTAGGAGACCATCAATCGCTCTCACGGTTTTGGAGATCGTCGAGGCTTTCGTGCCACGGTAGGAGAGACGAACGAGCGAGGTTTGGATCCAGTCTGCATTGGCGGATTCGATGACGTCCGTGAAGGCGCTATTGAGGAAATGAAAGTCGTTCCATGCTTGTTGACTGTCCATCTTCGCGAACAGGACATCGGTAAAATGACTGATCACATCTCCTCTCGTCATCAAATACAATCCCTCGATGCCTGCAAGGTGATGCGATAGATCGCACTCTTCGGCGAGCACGCGAGACAGTCTCAAGCTTGCAGCGAGACAATAAGCCGAGACTTCTTCCGAGATGAGGTGAGACAACGACTCCGAGTCCCGAAGAGAGCCTATATTGGCGTTGAACAGCGTCTCAAACATCTTCCAATGGAGAAGTATTTGGTCTTTCCCCATAGCTTGATCCGAAAAGAAATGTATCCCCATCATCCGAAGTAATCCAACCGCCTTCCCGGCTCCCGATACCTGATCAACTAGTGGCGCTAAGAACGCTGGCACGGTGAGCTGTTTCCTCTCTCCGCCCTCGAGAACAACCGGTGTTCGAACGGAGTAGCCGTCTGCCCAGAAATCAGGGTCCATAAGAGGGAGTTCATTATCCTCGATAAAGAACTCTTCGTCAAGGATCTGCATGCCATGCCCCAAATCCCAGACGTTGCGTACGGGCATCCCATCTTTCAGCCACCTTCCGATCATGTCCCAGACAGGTTCCGCAGTCCTGGCAAAGATAGTCGCGAGAGAAGTTGATGCGGTGACGTTCCCCATAGACCATTGTTCCTCCGTTGCTTCGAACAAAAGGTCGAGTAGCAGGGCTGAAGTGACAGCAGATGAGAGTCGAGTAGGCATCTTCGGGAGGTTCCACACAGCTTGGTCGAGTCTATCGTGAGACTGACAGATATATGCGACGAGTCTATGCAAGATATCGAGTACCACGTCAAAGGTACCTAAAAAGGCATCTCGGACCTCCTTCTCCAGGCTGAGAAGACTAACGACGAGTAAGCCGCCGATTCCAGTGCGAGCCTGACAGATCGCCTCTTCTTTCGCCGCACACCAGCGGTCGAACGTCCGGATTTGTGAATCAACGGCATCAGCGAACGCTTCAATTGTCCTGGATCGAATGTTGTGGGTGAGAAGGCGAGTCGTGCCACTTGGTGAAACATCGTCGACTATGGCGATGCTGTCGAAGACGGCCGAAGAAAACTTTCGTAGGTGACATATGGTGGTAGTCATTTGGGCAAAAGCGCCTAGAATCGACGATTGGGCCGTCAACGTGAAGTGTAGTAGGCGAGGTGCAGTCGGGGATGGTACAGAGGAAAAGGTATCAGGAGTGGTGTAGATCATGAGGTTCTTCTGTCCTTGGAGGCACATAAGTACTTCGCGCACTGCATCGCGCTCGTGTATATATTTTTCTCTCTCGGGACCAACAAGAGCCAGCGTTGCTTTCTCGCCAAGAACGCGAGTCATGGCAGGCCCAAGGGTTGATGGATCACTTAGATCAAACGGTCGTGAAACGTCTGCCTTGATTTTCCAGTCGTTTCTCCAATACTGGCGAGACTTGAGTTCTTCAATAACCTCAAGATGACTAGGCTGGTGGTGAGAGCGTTGATGAGTGACTGATTCTGAAGGTGCCCCGGTCGCAGGTGGTGGAATACTTGTGAACGAGGCTTCGGAGTTGTTATCGCTGTCTAAGGAGTCGTCGTCGTCCCAGGGTGAAAGAGAAGGTGTACTTCCGTTGCTCCGAGTCTCCCATCCTTCAACGGTACTCCCAGATTGCAGCCCGTATACTCCTTCCCAGTGTTGTCCTTCGAACGGCTCATCAGCGAGGATGTCTTGCCATGTCATGGCTGGTGGAGGTTTCGTTGGCTCGGCATCGTTGTGCGTTTCAGCAAACGCAATGGTGGCATTACTGGGAGGGGAAGACAACAAGATCTTTTCCAGATCTGCCAACTGAAGATATGAAGAATAGACGAGTGCTTACAAGCAACTGTAGATGATCAGGCAGACGTGACAACTGTATAGCGTGTCAGTTGGACAACATTCGTATGGCACGAGTATATCCTGGTCACTTTGATATCCTCATCAAGGTCCGTCAGTTCCTTCGCTTGTTGCTTTACTTTGCGATACGAGCCCTCCAACGCATCAGCTACACCATCCAGAGTGTTGACCCGAGCTTTCACGACGTGTCTATATCATGGATGGGTGAACCTCCTGAAAAGCGACATTGAGACGACAATGGACTGGTGCAATACCCTCTGATTTGTCTGTCCATCACGGACATGTCAATACTCGGCCCAGCCTTGAGCGCGTACTCCAAGTTTTTCGAGACAAAGTCCACGGCCGTGCGATAGTTTTCGTCGTCATTCTCGGGCGACAATCCGGTGATCTGAGTTACGAGGGATTGACATAGAGGCAACAAACGCGTCGATTGTCGCGTCGCGGGTCGAGAGATGCGAGAGCTAGGGCGTGTCGAAACCCGCGAGAGAGGTCTTATCGATGATGCGCTGGAGGGTGGTCGTTGAGAAAGACTCGATTGTGGACGCTGAAGCCTTGAACGAGGCCTCGCCGCTGACGCGGAGCTGCTCGAGATCGGCGTGTTCATCGCCTACGTTGTGCGCGACAATGAGCTAATGGAAGTGGCAGTGTCAATATTTAGCGAGCTCGTCGTTTACCACGATGTCCTTCATCGCTAGAAACGCACACAGAACTCGCCAGGCTGCACGACGTCTGCTCTGTGCGAACCTACCTTCGAGGTCGTATGGTTCACTCCCGGGACCTGCTAGTACCCGAGTTTACGCTGCCCGTGCCTCGCCAGCCAAACCAACCGTCCCAAAGGCAACAGCCAGCACAACTACCCGCCTAGTAAACGAAACCCCAAAGGATACAGAACCCACCGCGGAAGAAGTCCAGGAAGCCTTCTCCCAAACGGCCCCCGTGGAAAGCGCACCTGCAGCTGCATTTGTCGCGACCCTAGAGAATGGATTCACTGGCGACCTAGTCAATGGTGATGGCAGAGCCAACGACTGGTCCAAAAGCTACTACGGCCTGTCTACTGAAGCATTTTCGAAAGAGATTGCAGACATCCTTCTCGCACCGCTTGATGAAATGGACATCGAAATTAAACCTGGTACGCAAGGTCGACCCCTCTATTGGATGGAACGCGTTTCTAACATGTTACTTCCTCCAAGACGGCCTGATCTACCTTCCCGAAATCAAATATCGTCGGATTCTGAACAAGGCGTTTGGACCTGGCGCTTGGGGACTCGCTCCGCGTACTGAGACCCACGTAGGCCCGAAGATCGTCAGCAGAGAATATGCTTTGGTTTGCCAGGGGCGACTAGTAGCAATTGCCCGCGGTGAGAACGAATACTTTGACCCCGCAGGTATCCCTACTGCTGCTGAGGGGTGCAAGAGCAATGCCCTAATGAGGTGTTGTAAGGACCTGGGCGTTGCCAGTGAGCTCTGGTAAGGGTGCATGCACTCGAAGCGTCTCCATCTACCTTACATCTCTTCCAGGGATCCCCGTTACATCCGGCAATTTAAAGCAAAGCACTGTGTAGAAGTATTCGCGGAGAACGCTACTACCAAAAAGACGTTCGTGTCTCTTGCATCCTATACATTATCGGTTACTTATACTCTTACACAGACGAAAGCTTTGGAGACGCAGGGACCAACCCAAGTTTGATTATCCTTGGAAAGAGTAAAGTGTAGAATGTCCGTTCATTTGATCCTGCTGCATTTGCATTCACTCTAGATCATTACTTCATGTATCTATTTTTTCGACGCGCATCATGACGACCACCTCTCAAGTCATTACACCTACAGCGGTCGGATAAAGTCTACTGCTTCTGAACTCCCTTGCAAGTAGTCCAACACGTAAATTTCACATTCAAGGCGTTCAAACAAACACGGAATTCGTACAACAGACTAGGATGGCACGAAGGATCACTTGATAAGCAGAAACTAGAAACTATAGTAGCGAGGTAAGCACCAACTCAAAGTAACTTGGTCCGCAAAGAAATATATGCCTACCTTACTCCCTAATTGTTCTCTGGGGTGTTCTGCTCGTCCTCCTCCCCGGCCTGGATGGCCTGGATGGAGGCGGCAGAATCTATCCATTTTGAAAAATGCGGAGTCCAGTAAGAAGACTGTGCTGTCTCCTCCAAGCCTTGCTCTGCAACAATGGATACCGCCGAATGATTCCACGTGATGTCCGAGGGTCAACGAGATACCTGACATAGATATCAGACATGCATTCGAAAGTTATTGCAAAAAGATGCGCAACAGACGTCAGAAGAGATTGTGAGGCTGTGTGGGTAGGATACGTGGGTAATGGTAAACTTGTGGAGTCAGCGCTTTCAAGCGTTCAATTTCGAGCAGGCTTATACTTCCCTAGGCTCATTCCAAACTAAACAAGCTGTCCAGCAACGAGCCTGGATCGGGCAAAGCCGGTGATCAATCTGATTTCGAGCACGAACGGGTAAATTAGCCTGGATCCGAGGTAGGTCTTACTTCAATTGTCTTCCATAGGAGACCCTCTTTCAACCTGAAAGTGCAATAACTCTCGACTTTAAGCCGGTCAGCCAGGCTGAACGGTAACACGAACATCGCGCTGCCATCAATAAGGCGAAAATGACTAACCGTTACAAGTAACGTTATAGCTCAACACTAGATGACTCTCTGAAGACTTGGACTTTGCATTGCACACCTAACAAATGCTCAATGTCGAGTCTGACCGGAGGATCTTGTACAATCCCATTTATATCCCGCTCATTGGGTACTGGATGGGGCTTAGGGAAACAGATGGACCAGATAAGCACAGGGGGGATGAAAGCACGCCCTGTTTTTCTTCGGAGATGGTTTAGCGAGTGCATGGCTAGCCTATCATAGAATGTGGAAAGGAGGAGCCCGAACAAGCCTAGATGCCAGCAGGCACATGTACTTTGGAACGAGCATACAGGGTCCCGAAGAAAGGCGTGGTATGACAGCTAGCCTGGCTGCATAGCTCTAGGTCGCATTCTCCTTCTTTCGACCTAGACAGTTGTTCCTCGTAGACAATATTGATGTGGGCTATCTATGCGATCGGAGGGTTTATGAACTCAACGATGCTCGTTGACGATTAGTATCAGGGTCAGGGTCTGAGCATCGACAGTACTTATCCCGACGTGGGATAGTTCGTATTCGATGTCTATCGTTCGGAGTGCAGCTCACTCATCGCCGTACGTTCCAACGACAGTACAGGAAGTCCATCGATCTCGAGCCCGCGAAAGTGAGTACTGATCCAAAAGACATAAACTTATCCGTGTGGAAGTCGCTTGATCTTTATAAGTATTATCTCACGACAGAACACCTCATCACAAGTCATCAACATGAAGCAAAACGCCAGCCGAGTCGAAAATGAGATCACGAATAATTTTGTCTACTCCCTAGGTCGAGTGCGAATTTGTACCTCGTGGATTATAACATGGAGGACGTGGTGACTAAATAACACAGGAGGTACGACTGACCACACCCACATTTCCACGGAAGAGGTCAACCGCATCTCCGAAGACTTGGAACTTCGAAGTAGCGATAAACGAGAGTCAGGTTCCTATTCGAATAACTGGAGAATTCTCTGAATGGATATATGGATACTCACCAAGCCGTTTGTCGTAGAGGTAATTTTCATTCTCCATATCTACTCAAGCTCCCAAGGAGAGTGGATGCCTCTCCATGGTTGAGATCGATCACAGGATACAAACATGGATTCTGCAGTAGGTCTCGCGGTTTGTAAACCTCCAAAACTCTTTCGTAGGAAATGCTCAATAAGCAAGGGATCCAAGAAGTCTGTTTGCTCACATAACTAGAATCAGATGAGCTCAGTGTCAATCTGCTCTGCATAGCCTACATTTGATTGTGGACCGGATCAACTTCGCCACGACAGTGTTGTGTACCGGAGGTGTAAGGTGTCTCAACTTTGTCACACCAATTCAACAAAGAGACGAGCAAACAAAAATCGTAGATTAAAGGCCTACTCATGCTGTGCAAGCGGCGCAAGAGACACTTGACACTTAGCTTTGGTAAAGGAAGTGTTCTGTCCCGTACAGGGCTGCACAAGCAGCAGTCGCGCCTGAGAGCGCAATCGGGAGTGGATGGCGTGGGGCACGCAAGGATTTACGCAGATTGAAGAAGAGGTAACCCAGAGACCACGCTACGATAGCGGATTAGTAACAAACCATAAAAAAGAAATAGGACCGAGGGCTACACGCCTGTTGTAATTCCACTGCCATTGCGCACATCTCCACATACGAATGCATATGCTGCGGTGCCGAACGCGAGGGAGAACCCGACACGTTGTAAGTAAGGCGGGCAGAATACGTTTGGTGGAAGCGCTGCGGGAGGGATGAAGGATGAGATAGCAAATAGAGTTTGTGCATGAGTTAATCAATTGTTCAACATGAAAGAAAAAGAGACATACAGAGCGAGGTGAGTGCGACCACAGGTCCCCTGCATGTAAGAAAGGGTACCATATATTAATTATATAGTTGAGAAAAAGTGAACGTCAGAGACAATGACTGAACTTGGATCGTGCATAAGGCTGCAGGTAGGAGAATACTCCGGTTGCCATTGTTGAAGTCGAAATGGTCTGCGAGGTTGAAGGTACGTCCCCTATCTTCTGTCCACTCATTAGTGGTTTTTGTGAAGCCCAGACCACCTGAGTTCAACGAGGTTTAAGTTCAAGACAGTGTGTAGTCAAAGACCACTCGGAATCACCCGGATGCACTCAATCACTCCTCGGTCTGATTCTCCTTGGTTTTAACGACCATCAACTGTCGCGACGATGCAGAGTTACTGACTGAACAAGGCAACACAGGAACAAACGTGTCCACAAATATTCTATCCTACAGTTGTCAAGAGCCTATGGCGGCTACTAGAGCCTGATAATTGACCATTGCAGCCGAAAGTACTTGAACCAATGCGTCCTCTCTACAACTTGCAAGGTTGTTTCGACCTTTACTTTCCCCTTCATAAAGACCTCGCCATCCCACAGTTCCGTCCAAGATTCAGGAGAGTGGCAAAATATGGAAAGCGCCTTACCTCCTTGTTCCCCTTGAAACTTGCCTTTCACCCTATTTCCCACATGTTCACCGCATATCATCGAGCCAGGCTCAGGCGACAAAAGACCTGCGACCGCTTGTGCCAATCTCAACTGGTTGTCTTCAGAGAAGAGGTGGAAGAAGTTTGATGCATAGATCACCGAACAGCGTCCCACCAACGGATTTAAGGAAGTGAGCTTGGTTAAATCCGGGAATGCTGAGCTTGGAGGCTCATTGAGTGGCGGCACGATCTGTAGCACATTTGGATCAAACACATCTCCAGCAACGAAGCTTATCGGGTAGGAAGTCGGTGTCGTTCTAAAGAGGTCGTGCCCCAAGTCATTAAACTCTAAGATCATCAAAATCACTCGTCACGATGTTCTTGAGTGGGAAACCATCTGCGGCGGCCTTTCTTGCGTCCACCCCAAAAAAGCTACCTATATCTAGCAGAATCCCGTGTGGCCTTTCTTTCCCAAGCTGGATGATCCTCTCGTACGTTGGCAAAGTCGTCATCCCAAGGCTGAATGGACATCAGTATCTCCCTCGTACCGAGATAGTGCAACTCACTCGAGGAATGAGAACCTTTGTATACAAGGATATGGAAAGACCTATTAATGATACCCCATTCATAAAACTTCGTTCAAAATGAGGATCTCAATCTACTCACCTCGTATGCCCTCTGTGCGACGTCAAATATGTGCGTCTTGAGGTCATCGTCCTCGTCGATTCCAGTCTGTGTTTTGAAGAAAATGGCTTGTTCAGTAGATAGCTTGAAAGCGTCGGCGTTCAGGTGAGAGCCAAACATTTGGCTCAGCTTGACTTTAATGTCATCAGCTCCACGTCCGTAGTCGGCAGGTTGCTCGCCCATGTTGAGGTGTGTACCATGGGACAAAGCACAACATAGGTCACTTTATATCCTCCCGATCTCAGGTACCTACTTTTCAAGCCAATCATCCCTTGTATTCAATCACTTTGGTCCGCCGCCGCCGCCACATCAATGACGACAGCCCCGTAATTTGTCAAACGGTGCGGGGAACCAGTCCGGTCCAATTGAACGTAGATCAAGGAATTGCGGTTGGTGAATCATTGCTGCTGACTGGGGCCCGTGGCTTGATTTCCCACCTCTCTCAAGCAGGTTAGCCCATGTCATAAGTGAGTACGTGGTAAGTGTGAGATCATCGTAGGCGATCAGAGAGAACTTGGATCATGTGTGAACGCACCCTCGTAACGTGGAAAATAAGGAAGAATAGTGACGTCGCTGATAATAATCTTGTTTTCTGTTCTCCTAATATCCCCAGGCTTACCCTGTCTATTTTGACAAGTCTAGTGTTCCCGAAAATGGTTTGTCGAGCGGTGGGTTCTGAATTCATCGGCCGAAATAGTGGTAATAGGAGAGAACTCCGATGACTCGGCCTCCTTTGAATCAGCGTTGATGGGTGGGACCAAACCGGATGACTGATAACTAGTAGTGAGTGATGTTGGTCTTCACACTACGTGCTGTGGGGAATATCTACACGTTAACTTTCCGATTAAGGGAGGCAGCTGCGAAGGTCTTTGGAGTGGAATCTACACTTGGAATGTAACGCAGTTGATGTGAAAAGGTTTGTTGTTTTCATCGAATCCTTCAACTTACCATGGATAGAGTGGAATCACATACGTCAAGCTGCAAGTAGTCCATGTCTGGATATTGAATTGCATGTCAAGGTGGAGAAGTAAAGGTTAGGATATGCAAAAATAAGAATCGAGGGAAGCCCGGTAGATCATCGTAATGTAACAAATACCACGTTTTCTTCAGGGGGATATCAGTAAGCCTGGCGTCAATAATGTAGTGAATGAAATGCTGACGGATCGGAATGGAAGGTATGTACTGGACTACTATACGCCATCACGGGGTTGCGTTAGACCTCAATTCTGACTGTGAACGGAAGCCTTACGTCCCTGGCTTTAATTTCAATGACGACTGAATTCAGATTCAAGTAGAACGAATGGGACTACGAATCTGCAAATCCTTCGTTCTACGATTCGCCTAGCTGTCTCATATCAGTTTCGAATGTTGTTTCAATCCTGATACGGTCGGACGTCCCGCTGGCTTCTGATCGACTCTAATTATGTCCGAGACAATTTGAGAAAGGACTAGCTGTGATCAAACCTCATGAGGTATAACGTCTTGACAAGCTGTCACGAAGAACAATAAAGATATGTATGCACGAGCCTTGACGTACGTGAGGCCTTAGAGTGTTCGGCATTGTAACACAATAACAAACATCACTGACACGTGGATCTCCCTGTACTGGCACAGGTCTTCTCTGAAATCGAGTGATCTTCGTCTAGACGTACCCTTCTTGCTAGTGTAGACTTGGACAGATTCTGCATGACATCCATTTCATATCATACCTGACAAGCAATCCTTGGAGAAGGCAGCGCAGTCTAATTTCGGGCTAAGGTAAACTGGACGGAGAGTCTGCAATCTGCTGCAGGAAATCAAACAGAGTAGAACATACTTGAGGTAGGGGGGCGGGTGGGGATCCAGCCACATTCTGTAACAGAAGACTAGAGGAAGTCAGAACGCACCATGTACGAGCCTGGTATGGCATAAGATGCGAGGTAGAGAAAGGTATGCTCCGCCACAGTCACTGATTACCCTCCAAATGTCATCTATGTTGATCATGATCAACACGCCGACCAAGTTGAAATGCGCGAAAAAAAGATCAGATGAGATTATATGAATTACCAATCATGAATTGAATGATCTAGACCTACTAGACAGGGATTCAGTACTTGAGGGTAAGATGGACACTGTGGAATTGCAAAAGCTTTATGGACACCGATCTGTGTAACTGTAAGGGCCGAGAGTCCGGTACGTTTCCAGACTCGTTATGCATGATGGACTCACAATGAACTTAAAGGAAATGGTTGCGAGGATGGAGAATTGCTGTAGAGTTAGTATTGCTGGGAAACTGCTTCGTAGGCATACACTGTGAACTGTCAGATGGAGAATCATCCAGCTCGGGAAACAATGTCTTGGAAGTAAACTCGGAGCCGAAAATGTGAAAGTCGCGGTTCTGATCACGACAGATAATTTGAACGATGTCGATGAGAACTACTGTGCAGTCTCAGAAAGCTTTCGAATCGCTAACTGTCATCGGCAACAAGGAAGAGGTCAAGTCCCACATTTTAGCAGTTGCCTGAGAAAGATGATGGGGGACGGTGACACTGCGAACGTGTGTTACAAATGTTAGAGAACCACTGCATCAGGGAAGGGATCAAGTTGGACTGCTAGGATAACTTGAACCGGGTATGACCGTAAGTTATGAAGGCCCCAATCCGTGGTCTCCCCAACTGTTGGCAAGCGTTCAAGTTCGCGACTGTGACCAGAAGACAGTCGTTCTGATCTAAGGAGTTCTAGTTTTCGTCGTCGATCCTGGTCTGCGATTTATAGAAGACAGTCAACTTCGTGATAACACTACGACGCTCTCCAGACCCTAACAGTACGGTAAGATTTTACAACGCAGTACAAAGAAAAGCAGCTCGAGATACACCTTCAGAACATTAGCTATTTCTCTGGAATGGACCTACGAGAACGGGCCTCGCTAAACAAGTCATGGAGCAGTTCCAGCTCGTCTATCATCATATTGGGCACTTCAGGTAGAGTGTGGTCCCTAACAACAGCGAGAAGCGCCTTGTAGGAGACAAGGTAAACCTTTTGCTCTGGTAAACCTGCGTCCCTCAGGTATCGTTGCATGCTAACCTGAGTCTGGGTAATATATTGCTCGTAAGCGGCATAATACAACGTATCATCGCCATCTTCGTCTTCCATTTCGTCCATGATGCTCCGGATATGCAGATCAGATTTGGAGCGGACGATGTATGAAGGAATGTCAAACCGCTTGCAGTTGGTGAGAATGGCGATGTCTGACATAGTGAAACGGTCCCCGATGACGACCACGAGGCAGTCGAAGACATAGAGCAGTTGATCGTTGAAGTACTGCCAATCGGGAACCCTGAGTGTCCCTGCGCCAGGGATATCATACCAGACGAAAGGGTTTGCAGGATCAGGGTCAAGAAACCTTGCAAGCTCCAGAGTTGTTTCGTTAACCCCAGTGTGAGCAGCACTCAGCGCTGTTTCTCTGTTACGGAGCCCACGGAAGGCATTGATCAAGGACGACTTGCCAACTCCGCCGCACCCTGCAATCGCAAAATGGAATAAACCGTCTTCATATCCCACCCTCTGTTTCGCATCGCGTATTTCGTCATATGTGGGGGTCACAACAGGTCGGATGCCCTTCCTAAGGCGATCTTCTAAGTCTTTCATGCACCGTTCTGCGTTCCGCGCTCTTTCTTCTGCTGTTCCGAGTCTCCGCAGCGCCACTTCCATTGCCTCCTGTGCCTGTGAGTTCTTTTCTTGCGCCTCAGTGGCAGCCTTGAGTACTGCATCAAGTGCAGCCTCAGCCCGTCGTGCTTGTTCCCTGGCTTCGTCAGTATCGGCCCTTATCCTTTCTCGTGTCGTCTCAACAGCCTCCTGCGCCGTCTCTGAAATTCTCTTCGCTACCTCCTCTGCTTGCCTAGCTGCAGCTCGAGCCTGTTCCGCGTGTCTGGATGCCGCCTCAGCGGCCCTTGTAGCTTCATCTAGCTTGCGCTTCTCCTCTTCCAGTCGATTGGAGTTAATATTCATGTCGAACATTCTCCCGAACGCGGGGTTCTCTTTGACGTTACTTGAACGAATAACGGAGATGATGCTGACAATAGCCGAGGCCAGTGGTGGGACGACCGATAAAGCAGAACCCATACGAAGTGGTCTTTGTATAGAGGGGTGATGTTGGGATGGAACTCGTCTGTGCACCTCTCTGACAACTAGCCAAGGTGTGAGGAATACCAAAGGGTCAGTCTGAAATAACTCTTGTTGGCTACTCCTGTACCTACGAGACTACATAATTGCGTTGAGCATAACGTGTTGGGCTGTGGGGGTCTGAATTCGTGGGAGGCACACATAACTCATACTTGCCTTTTAAGCAATCTTCCATTGTAGCATGTTGCAGCGTGTATATTATGCAGTGGACACGCACCTGGTAGAGACCATTCGAGAAGCATTCCTACAGACTAGATGATTACAGCCATTGATCAAGGAAAGTTCTCGGCATGCATATCGAGAGATGCATAGCCTCAGTTAACAGGTGAAGACCTGGCATACTGGGACACAAGGCGCGACGGTTACCCCAGTCATCTCTAAGCCGTGAAGGTGGATCAGCTAGAAAATTTTGGATTCTCGCTGACACGGTACGGACGCGACAACCTGCGAAAGACTGGGCAAGGGACTCGAAATGTCAAGTCCTGCAGTTTTCTGAGCCACTTCCCGTGATACGGAACGGCGTTTGAGCAAGGCTGTGTTGCAAACCAACCTGGATACTGCCCGAGACTCGGAATCAGATCTGGCAGGATGATCAGTCTGAATGTTATCTCGACAGTGCAGACGGCCGAACGATAAAATATCGATAAGGATCGAGTCACCAGTCAGCGCGCTGCGCCTTGCTCGCCGCCGTATCTCGATGAAAACGGAGGGGCTCTGCCCGTGGCTCTACTGCGGACATACACCAGTGTTCCGTTCTCATGATTCCCTACCCCGAAGCGCGTGAATTTGGCTCACAGTGTGGATTCGAGGACCATCGCGGGTGCACTATCAGCTGTCGAAGATATTCTGGGTGACGTCCACGGCGATGGCTGCAATGCCCAAGGGTTGGTAGACGGAGGCAGACGGGCGTACTTATCGTCAGATCGATCTAAATCAGTAACCGTCACAACCACTCGGCACGCGCAGAGACACAGCTTGACACCCAACCTCCCCGAATCCAGCCAGACGCCGTCAAGGTGCAGCTCCCTCGCTGCCATCATGATCCATTGCCTCGCGGAGGTAGTTTTGCATTCTGCGCAATGCCCATTGGCTGATCTTCTGGTGTGCACGTTTGTTAGCCAATGACACTCCGACGACGTTCGGCTAATGTGGTTACCTTAGCCAACTCGACACCCCCAACTTTGATGCCGTGGCACGAACGTGTGTCCATATCCCAGTGTCCGAACCCATTCATAATGACCGGTTCGCTCCCCCACGTTTGTCTGCTCGAACTTGAGCTTGGTCCCCTACGACTTGAGCTCGGATTGGTTAGCTCGCCATGGCCCGTCAAGACAGTGAACTGCTGCCTCTTTTCTCGCACAATGACAAGGCAGGTCAGTCCATCGATCAAGCTGAACCTCGGCAACGTCACGAGCGCACCCGGAGGCGCTATTTCCGAGGCTTGGCATTCGCCACTCTCGGACTGCTGTTGGTCTACTTCCAGTCACCACGCTTGCATCAATGCTTCAGTTCGTCATATCAAGTCATGACGAATGGCATTGGGTTGCCAAAGAAGGTACAGAGAGCGTGGACTGCTCATTCGCCTTATTACCCTGCCGACGAGTACCATGCGCCGCCCGAGCGCTGTGAGATTACCCAGGTCAACTTGGTATGTTTATTTGAAGCGCACTCGAGCGAGTGATTTAGGCAGTGTATAGCTCCAGAGACATGGCTCGAGGTTCCCCACCGCAGGCAACTCAAAGGAGATGAAGAAATCACTCAAAAAACTCACCAAAGCCAAGTCTTACGCTCATAAACGATACGAGTTCTTGAAAAACTTTGAATGGGATCTCGGAGAAGCAGATCTGCTTCCTATCGGCGCGAAAGAGGCATTCGACTCTGGCGAACAACATTATTTGCGTTACAAGCACCTTCTCCAGGACGGTCAACTGCCTTTTGTAAGAGCATCAGACAGCGAGCGAGTCATATACTCTGCTGCAAATTGGTCAGAAGGTTTCGCTATGGCTAGCGCATATGACTACCGGCCCAAGATATCTGTCATCATCTCGGAAGAGAGCGGAGCAAACAACACACTCGATGACTCGATGTGTCCCAACGCAAAAACCAAGAAAAAAGCCGCAAACACTTGGCGTGATAAATTCGCTCCACCGATCGTCAAAAGGTTCAACAAAGCGGTCAAGGGTGCCAAACTCGACAACGATGACATTATAGAAATTATGCCTCTGTGTGCCTTCGAGACGCTGTATCACGGGACTGCCAGTCCTCTCTGTAGTTTGTTCACAGAGAAAGAATGGCTACAACGCGAGTATTACGACGATTTGACCAGGTATTATAAGACTGGGTGAGTCTGTACGTCCCTGCATATGTGTTTTTTTTTTCTGACGCAAAGTCTTTTGCGATGTAGACACGGCAACGAACTCGGTCCTGTTCAAGGAACCGGATACGTCAACGAATTACTCGCCAGACTGACAGGCCAACCAGTCCAAGATGCCACTCAAACCAACAGCACGCTCGATACTTCCCCAAAAACATTCCCCCTCAATCGCAATTTCTACGCCGACTTCTCCCACGACAACCAAATGGTCGCCATCTATTCCGCCCTTGGACTTTTCCGACCTGATGAACCTCCTAGTCCGAAGAAAATGGATGCACATCGGGTCTGGCGGATATCGAGGATGACACCGTTTTCGGCGCGTATGATTACGGAGAAATTGAGTTGTGCGGATGAGGATGGGGAGGGGGAGAAGGAGTACGTGAGGATATTTGTGAATGATGCGTTACAGCCGTTGAAGTTTTGCGGTGCCGGGAAGGATGGGATGTGTGAGTTGGAGGCGTTTGTGGAGAGTCAGGCATACTCGAGGAGTAATGGGAACGGGGATTGGGGGAAGTGTTTTGCTTGAGTGATCATACTAATCGTTAATTGTTGTATACTCCCTTGTTGTACTGCTGGCTAGAGATGAACTGTTACGATTAAACTATGTATTTTGCATTAGCGCTAATGAGTATAAACAAATCAAACGCGGTGGGATGCGCTCGTCTGGTGATAAGATGGCTTGCCATCTAAATAGGTATGAGTGACGGTACATATTTATTAGAATCCCCTCCTTGATACTTAGTGATGATGGTATCCTCGAGTGGCAAGTAATCGCGCGCGCTCTCCCTCGCCATCTCCCATCCTTCATCATCTTCCCACCCTCTGCCTTCCGCAGTCAGTCCTATACATCACAGATCCACGGCCAAACCATATTTCCAAGGCTTCAATTAGGCCCGATAAACTGATACAATATCCGTCTCACGAGACCCGACAAATGTTGCGGTTCGTTCTGTCATCAAATTCAGTTCAAACACGACACTGCACCCTGCCACGCCTTGAACGTACCTGATATATACTCTGCACCAACACGGCGTCAGAAATACAAACGAAACTCGAGCTCCGCAAGGGACTCACCATTACCATACCCATCCCGATCGCTGACAACTGCATCACCGACACACGTCAGCACGTCATTTCATAGCCTCCCTCCCCGAGGCACACAGCACACGGCACGCGAACAAGAAAATTCACTCACCAATACCTCACCAAACTCCCCCGTCTTAAATACCCATCCCCGCCCTCTCGCAGTCAACCAAGCACTCTCCAATCCTTTCGGTAACGCATACATCGCCAACTCTCCTCGTCGTCGCTTTTCTTCGACCAAGATCGATAGCGCACCAAGAAATCCACCGAAGCCGTAGGAATATTTGGAGCCGAGGAAGCGGATGATAAAGGAAGGGATCGGAATGGGAGAGTTGGTTTGGGAGGAAAGGAAAGCATGGGCGTTGCTTTTGAAACAGAACCAGGCTAAGCACCAGACGAGGGGTCAGTCCAGTCAGTCATCCACGAAAACCAAGGGGAAAGAGGTAAACATACATTGATACAAAGCGATAAACGTCGCAAAGAAGGCCGAACTCCGAATTGTACCCCATGCAGCTCTCAAAAGCATCTTCAAGGGATCCGACATGAACGCTGCCCGTTTAAACAACATCATAGGTATCAAGTGGAGTGCACCGTAGATAGGGAAACCCCATCTGAACACTGTCCATAGACGAGGTATGGGCACTGCGAGACATGACTCGACCCATGGGTGGACACCCCCACAGGGTGGGTATGGGGGGCCAAAGTCAGGTGTGGGGCCGGTAGCAAGAGCTTTCCTAGCTAGGAGAGCTGTTCGATTGACCGGAATAAGGTCCTCCCGTTGGAGGAGCTTGTCGATGTGGTTGACATCGAAAGTGCCAGAGCGATTGATATCCCGGATCATATCAACAACTGTCGAGGGAGCACCCGATGCTGCCACGAGCCAAGTACTATACGACTCTGGGAGTGTCTCTGGCCGAGAAAACAATGCATACACGATCTGTGTACAACAAAGAGTAAACAATATTACATCTCCGTGGGGGATATGAATCCCATGACGAGACGAGAACGTGTTCCACGATCCTTGAAGCCCACTGCACGCCAAAAGATGAGCCCATCCCAGTCACATTCACATTCACAGTAAACAGTGCAACTACGCACCGAACAAATAGCTGCTGAGCAATGTTCAGTCTACGTTTCCGTTTCTCAAACAGGATTGCTAGGCCGCCCGCAACAGCACCAGCAAGGACAGCATGCCATCGACGTGTCTTCTTGCGTACCCACTCTTGGTGTGCCAGTGCAGAAAGCGAGAGTCGAGGTTTTCGTTGCGACAGTGGAATCTCGAGTGGTGAATCTGAGTTTGATTCTTCCTCACTATCGTCGAATGGAGAAGGTGGTACTTTTGGTGAATTGACAGGAAGAATGATGGGAAGAGCGTTCAGGATCGCTTTGTATAGAGTGACGAAAGAGCCTAACATGGCAGCGAACCTAAACGAATCCTCCCCAAAGATGGCATGACGGATCAACGTGAACCACATCGCTTTTTTTGAGTGAAGAAGGTGAACGGTCGGGAGCTGCAAAGAAGATGGACTGGGAGTACTCACTTTGGGACTCTACCAAACCGGAGAGCCGCTAGAACAAGGTTGAGACCGGCTCGGATGGCGAAAGCAATGGTACCAGCTCTGAGACCGCCTCTCCCAGCATGTTCGACACACTCCCAAATGTCAGCAAGCTCAACAGCTGGTTCGCCTCTATCACGCCATATGGTTTTCCGGGCTTCTTTAAGCCTTTCTTGATGATTTGCGAGAGCAACGAGGTTCTCGAACGAGACGACCGCGCGACGTGGGGTGAATTGGATGTAAGAAGAGACCCTGGATACGGGTTTCGGTCGTCGGTGGTGGTCAGAGTGTGAATCTACAGGTGCGAGTTTGTCGATTTTCTGAAGGGGAGACATGGAAATCCGGAGGTGAGCAGGGCCAGTCTCATTTAGTGGGGCGACCAAAGGTGTGTCAGGACCGGATCAAACTCTACCCCAAAGTTTGTCGGTTATCACGGGCCTGTAAACAGGACCGGTGATAATCTCTACGATACAAGAAACGCAAGACAATATTGTTCAGGTTGTCTCACTCAAATCTCAGACATCACGCTAACAGTGGGAGATGGCAAGGATATCGATTCATACAAATCATCGTACAACATCATATCATGCATCTGCAAACAATCGACGAATCAGCACAAATTTCATCGCAATGAACACATTGAGAGCGTCAGACAAAAAAATTGATTCCGGATAAGACTAATCCTCATCGAACGGATTCTCCGTTGAGGGAGTCTGAATTGTCATCGCGAAAAAAACAACCTCCGAACCCCCAAACTCACCTTAACGATTCTTGAAGTAGTCGAGGAGGACATGAAGACCCTCACTCTCCACACCGTAGTCCTTCACGACGACACAAGAGCACCCAACGATCTTGCGTGGGTTACCCTCCTTGTCGATCTTGCAAAGACCAGCCCAGGTACCGAGCACCTTGGCATCTCCAACCTTGATCAGGTTGATCTTGTGCTCGGCACAGAGCGCCTCGATGAGCTTGATGTACTCTGCTTCGGTGCAGGTCTCGACAAGCACACAAAGATGAGCCTGGCACTTGTCCAGGGACTTTGCACACTCCCGAAGACCACGTGAAAGACCATCGTGTACGAGCGCGTTCTTCAGAACTTGCTGAAGTTCAGGATCGTATCAGAGACGGTTCTGAGTGCGAGCGCATGAAAAGCAGAGCTGAAGAGCGTCCTCGACGGACAATTTGCCTTTTGGTGCCTCTGCAGCGACCTCGACCTCTGCGACGGCAGCATCGTCGATTTGAATGTCATCTCCAGCGTCAGACATCTTTTCGATTTTTGAAGTTGAATGTACAGCGATGTCTTCTTCCGCTCTCGTTGATGTTGAGGAAAATTAAGGTTCAAAGAGGCAGCAAGATTATACCAAGGTTATATCTCCGCTTGTAATGTACATACTCCGATAATCAAGCGCTAGTCTACCACTCCCGGTCTACTAGATCTAGTGCTAACTAATCTAGTCCAAGTTGAAGTCATGGTCAGTCTATCCTGCCACCCAGATCGTCGATGCGTTAACGAGCTCGTTATCTGAGTCTTGCCTTTGTTAACGCCCTCGAGTGCAAAGAACGTACGCGTCCACTTGCACGCTTCATGACGTCGTGACAGACGCGCACCTCAGCACACAGCGATGAAATATGGGACATTGCATGGACAGCAAATGACACCATTATCAGCGCATCCGCAGACGGTACAGTCAAACATTGGGACTCAACCTCCGGTCAGGTATCTCTCGCTCGTCCACCGCACAACCTCGCCATCGTATCCCTGTCCGTCTCTCCGAACGGTAATTTGGTGTTGTACAACGGTCTTGACGGGACAACGTGTTTGTGGGATGTTAAATCAGATACTATCATTGGAAAACACGAGAGTTACGATCGATCCGTTCAGGGTGCGGAACCTTCTTGGGCGGTTTCACTCAACCCAAACGGCGGTACCTACGCCGGAGCGAGCGGGTCCGGCAACGTCCTCATTTACTCCGCGAATCCGGATTCATTCGGTGCTCGTCAGGCAATTCTATCGAGCGGTCGCAACAAGCATGGTATGGCCTGTAAACATGTATGTCCTCCCTATATGCGCAGCTCGTAGATAGATCTCGGTAGATACTCACCCCGAAATTGCGTTTGATCGCTAACCACGACATACAGAGCCCAGACGGCAAGAGAATAGCTCTTTCTAGCGAGAATGGACAAGTGTTCCTCTTCGACCTCGAATCTCAATCCCTTGGTACGTCCTACACTTCACACGCCATGGCCGTACGGTCCGTGGCATGGTCGTACGACGGAAATCTCAGTCCTAACGTTTGAAGCCTCTCAACCCCTCCACTGACACGACAACGACTTGATCTTAGCTGCTCCTTACTGCCTCGGACGACAAACGACTGATCTTGCACGACGTTCGCTTGACCGCATCCGGAAAACCAGGGTCTGGTGCCGTTGCTACTCTCACCGGTCACTCTTCCTGGGTATTAAGCGGAGACATTTCTCCCGATGGACGTCTCGCCGTCTCTGGTTCTGCAGATAAAAGCATCAAGGTGTGGGATCTTGCAGCGCGTCATGCGGTATCTACAATTCAAGACTCGGGAGAGGTATGGAGCGTGGCGTGGCGTCCTAAACCCGCGCCTGTTGGATCAGCAGGTGCGTTTGTGAGTGGTGGACAAGATGGGCATGTGAGATGGTGGAGATCGGCTGGTTCGGGGACTTAATTAGAACTTTTGGTGACGGTCTTGCTGCTGTTCGCTGAAATATGTACACACTGTCCAGATCGTTTCAGAGAAAAGCCATTATACTAGTACTGTCAATAACTAGGCAAGCGTTAACACAAACAACATTCAAAGTATGATATGCGGTAGTGACGAGAATGAGAGATGCATAGTAATGATGGTCAACCGAAACAAGAGGACCCGATTAAAGAGATGGAGGAAAGAGGCGTGTATCCAGTGTATTTATGGTGTCCAAGGAGAGAGGAGAGACAAGTTATAGCATGAGATATGACTTGGGATCATGATAGTTTGTTGATAATATCCGCCGCATTTTATCGTGAGCGGTCTTGCTTTTACTCACCAAGTACCGAGAGTTGGCAACATAGCTTAAAAGATCGTGGACCAGCGTGCGTGATCGGATGGAACACCTCCAGAGAAAAACTGGATGAGCGCTTCGTTGACGTCTTTCGCGTGCGTCACTGTGATATCGTGTCCCCCATCGGCGATGGTGACAAGCTTTGCTTGAGGGATTAGAGCTTGAATCTTCGGCGCGTAGGTATACGGAACAGTTTTATCCGCCGTGCCCTGTTGAGTGTGAGCGACTCAATACTACCGGTACGTGGGATGGAAGGGAACGGGCGCACGTGGATCAAGAGCACCTGATTGGCGGAATTGGCAAGGGCAGTGAAGGCATAATGCAGTCCACGGATGGGGCCATCTCGGAGACAAGAAGCAACGGCAGCATTATAGTGCGGGAGGTGTGCTGATTGTAGACGCACAATCTGTTGGATTGGATCGAATGGCTCGAGTTCAGAGGAATTCGAAGCGTTGGCGAGGCGACGCATGTAATGCTGGAACGGTGCCAGAGATGATACGCTTTGGACAAGCGGTGATGACATGAACTTCGCAGTGCGTGAGATATCATTGGTCTGCACGGCGAGACATCCGATGAGATTCCGAGGAGGGCAAACACAAAGGTACGTACTTCGATTATACCGGCTGATGCCAAAAGTGCCACTTTTCCGTTGACCAGGTGAGGGAATTGCATTGCAAACGCCGCAGCGATTCCACCGCCCATGGAAACACCGACGATATAAGCGTCGTCCCATCTGATGTGTTGCATGAGAAGAGCAAGTTGGGTGGTGTGGAGCGAGACATCATAAGTCACGTCTGGGGCATCAGAGTACCCGCGACCGTAGAGATCATATAGGAGGACGCGATAGCCACGCGAGGCGAGGACTGGCGCCACATCCTTCCAAACGATGGCAGGAATGGAGAGTCCATTGATGAGGACGATTTGCAGAAAAGGAAAGCGATCAGAGAGATATAAAAGTGGGTACAGCGGGGCATACGTATTCTTGGACCATCCTTGGGACCTATCAACCAATACCGTGTCTGCCACGCTGAGGGATGGGTATATGCCAGGGAGAGTACATTGAATACTTACACGACCGTGTGGCAGAGAGACGTATGAACCGCCTTGATAAATGTCTTCCGGGTATACCGACCACGAGGGACACGTGTGTGGCAGACTTGCGAGGGAGGGGTGGATGATGTGTGGGGATGGGGGGTAGGGGAAACCTGCAAGAAAGTAGACGGAGAGGAAGAGCGGCGGGAGTGCCAGCAGCGATAGGACCAGCTGTCGCACCGGCGACGTCGAGGTCAGCATTGGCAAGAGTTTATGTACACCCTAGTAAAGTACAGTAGTGGTACACCACCAAGTTAGTAGTCATTGCTAATGCATTAGGATACTGGATCACATGACTTGACTGCTGTCACGTGATGGACTCACGCGTTCGAGTTGGCGTTATTTGGTCATTTGCTTTTTGATTTCACCCCTCCCTTATTCTGGGGTGTCTGCTCATTGTTGCAGACCACGACGACGACCATTTTCAACGACGACTACCAGCGATGACTCAAGACTATACATCCCTCGCTCTCGGCGACCTCGTGCATCTCATGTCCCCCTCTCCAGCGCCACAGAACGCAGATGACCACGAATTACCTCCACGCACGAACAGCGCCTCCCCAGAACCCATACAGGACGCCGACATCCAACAGATCAGAAACAGGGTCATCGAACTCGGTGAACTACGCACAGGGAACGTCAGACTCACACCACGGGAAAAGGAACTTGCAGACATGGTCTTGAGACTCACTGCCGCCGTCAGACCTGATTCAGAGCAACTTGTTAGGCAGGCGGGGATAATATCTGCCTTGACAGAACAGAGAGATCTATTAGTTCGTCAGGCTGAGGAACAACAGCTACGCTGGAACGCCGAGAAGGACGGGTGGGCGAGGATGGCGGAAGCTCTGATCGTACAACAAACAAAAAGCAGATCGCACTCTAGCGACGTGAGTCATGACTGTCCGTCGTTACACTATCCATCACAGCATTAGACATCATCCTCGTCCTATTTGCGTCGTGCCTGGGTGTACACCCCAACTAACTAAATTACTCAGGATTACGAACGCCTCCCTACAATCGAAGCCGACAACAAAACCTTGCGTCAACGGGTAATCTACCTCTACTCACACTGTGTCTTCCCTCTCATATACTTGCTCACAGCTCACTGAAACGCAAACCCGACTACAGATACTCGAGTCTGAAATAACCCGATTACGACCACTACTACTAATGCAACCACTAATTCCAACTACATCCATTGTCCCTCCGACACCCAGATCTAAATCCCACCATCGAAAACGGAAGAAGGATGGCCTCTTGACCGCCGAGGACGACGAACACCTTGTTAGCGAAGAGGAACCTCCACCTCCGGGGAATCAAGACACACCGACGCCCGCTTCACACTCCCAAGCAACTCCACGAACCAAGTCCCGTAAATCCGAAGCCGCATACCTTTTCAATACAACCGCACACAAACGTCGTCCCTCCCAAAAAACCGTCTCTCGTGGTCTCAGCGCCGATGCTAGAGCTGAACATCTCCTTCTTGCAGCTCGTAAACTCGGTAAACAACGCGCGGGAATCATGTCTGGAATGGTGCAACAATTCGAGGAACGTGAACGTGAGAGACGGAGGGAAGAATCTGCTGTGACAGTTGTTGCAAATACGCCGAAGACGCCGAAACGCGTTGCAACGAATCCCGCGTATCCCCAAGAGGCAGGATATGTGTACGTGAATTCACAAATGCGACCTGGAACTGGGACGCACCCCGTTCCGCTGTTCGTCCCAGCCTATCCCCATAATCTTTTCCAAACACCGAGTTCGTCTACGACGGTACCTTCGGCTGCATCGTCTTCACAACCATCTACACAAAAGCAAAAATCAAGCGCTCGAACAACCAATCCCCCGACGCCTCTCGATTCGTTACTGAGTGCTGCACGTACGATGATGCGCGAGGACGTCGAAGTAGATGAAGATGAGGACGTCGATGTCGTGGGTGATGATGTACCGGAGCGGGGAACGCGACGTACACGACCAAGAGACACGTTTGGCAGTCCTGTACCTAAACGACGCAAGGTGTCAGGTGATAAACTAACGGTACTCCAGCTTCCGAGCGCATCGACGGATCTTCCCTTCGGGACGTCTAAACAGACTGTAGGGAACATGACCGTTGGACGTGTTAGATCGGCTTTGGACGTGCTCGCTGATCAAGCGGCAGCGTTTAGCTCGCAAGAGCAGGCGGTTGCGTTATCTCAGGCTTTACCTCCGGTGCAGCGCAAGGGGAAAGGGAAGGAGAAGGAGAGGGTGGATGGATCGGAAACGATCGTAGTGACGTCGAAACTACGGGAGAGACAGAAGTCGGGGCGGAAAGGGCCTGTGGTTGAAGAAGCAGATACGTCGGCTTCGTCTGCAAGACCGACTTCACCATCGAGGTCACCTCGGTCGGATATACGGGAGACGATGCTAGCGACAAGCTCGCGACGGGAGAGATCGACCTCAGAAGCGCTCAATGACCCAGGGGGAAGTGGAGGGCCGCATTCGTCATCGCCAAGTAGTCATCAACAGTCGACTCCTGACATGGACGAGACGGTCACACCGATGCTTCCACGACCGTCTACGCCGTCTACCCAAGTCGATGAGTTGGGTGATGCTACTCCGAGGGCTAGAATTCCACAAGGAACGCTGGGCACGTCGACAGGCGTACTGCAACCTGACTTTGTAGCACAATTGCAAGCTACCCGCCAACGCGTATCAACAGTTCCGATCGCGGAGAGCTCGGACCTGACAAAACCACCACCTCGACAGCGTGCTGAGACGGCACCAGTCGGAACCGGACCGGCTAAGAACAAGGACCTCGTACGGGTTGCGGGACAAGATGTCTCTGGGTCTGGGATTATGCCACCTGGAAAACGACAGAGAAGTCCGTATGTCAAGTGGAGTAAAGAGGAGGATGATCTTCTTGCTCAGGCCGTGGCCAAGTACGGTCAGAAATGGGATCTGGTACAGAAGGCGTTACCGTCGCGAGGGTATCATCAAGTTCGACAACGGTGGCTTCGTAAATTGGGTGAGTGTGGGTTTACGCGTGTCGTTTTGTTCTCCTTTTCACATCGGGGTTGTATAAACCACTCATTGTCTTTTTTTGGTTAGGCGTATTTGACAGTAAACCTGATTTGTCGTCGTATCAAACTGCTGCGAATACGTTTGGTCATGGGGAAGGTACAGGTGTAGGACCTGGGCTGGAGCCGAGGGGAAATCCCAAGTTGGGATTGGCACCCTTGAGTAGTGAACGAGCGTTTTCGGCTGTGTTGAGAGGGGAGCGAGGAGGTGGATCGTGACGCACGATGAGTGTGTGGGGGAACGGAGAGGGATGGGGGAGGGATCTAGGTGTATTGCTTTGATTTTGGATTGCAATGTGTTGTTGTAATATTTTTGCACTGATGATTGTAGCTAACAGGATTGGTAAAGGAATATTGACATCTAATGGGCAGGCGAAGTCCACTAATGTGGACTCGTAGCCAGTTGAGGGTCTCATCAGCATCGCTTGAGATGTTGACCTGGAACTGTAAACTTTAAGCCCTCTTTGTGTTATCGAGCTATCACATTCTCCGCGTCGTAATCTAAGAAGTGAACGTCAGCGCACTTTCGACTTACCTGGGACTCCATGCGCATGGAATGATGTCGATCATGAACACTAGGTCATTGAACTTGGGTGGAGGTCTAGTGGACACTCCCAACCGGACTGTGACTAGGATGAAGCGGAGAACGCCAGTGTGTGGCCTTCTTACGGTACTCCAATACACTCCACACCCCAAACTCAGGACTTCAACTTGAAGTTCAGAAACCATTTCATCTCGTCTATCTCCTGTCTCGAGATCTCTCGGTGCCTCAAACTCATGAAGCCCGGCGTATGCGACTCGGAGGACTGCGATTGAGAGGGCGCCGAGTCTGAGAACCCCCGTGAACTTTACCAGTGGGTTCATATGACTGTGGCGCACGACTCTAACGGTTAGTAGACCCACTCTGTATCCATTCTAGGGCGCCGCGGGAGGGAGACCTTTATGGACGTGAGTTGATGGTCACTAGTCAGGCTTCCAGGACTTGCATATGCCGCTGCGCCAATCATAATGCTTGTCGATGAACCCTACCATCTGAAAGATCTGCATCAGATGGCTGGTATACCCATGTTTGTTTCCCCATCGATGCAATATCCGTCCATCGTTTCTTTCATGGATCCAAGTTGGCAGTGTACATCTTAGTCATTTGGAACAGTGATGCCCCGCCCCGCGCGCGCTCCTGCTAAACCCCATGGGGTGAAATAACACGGTCTGGTTGGCATGACGAGCTACAATGTCGAAATAACGGACGCAATGTTCTCGCCCATGGTTATATCGAACATGAAACCATCAAAGACACATCTATCACTTCTTGATCGACTACATCAACCCACCATGCTCACTTAGATCTCTGGTGCAGGCCCTTTCTCTCCATTGTTTTCTATGCATTCCTGGAAATTGTTTAGAGTCCTGAATGGTTCGTTGACTGGAAAGTTTCGGCCGCTTCCATCCCCGACGACCAGGACATCCCTAAAACATTCACTGTATGCCCTTGCTCTTGATGCATGATGCATCTGTATTACTTCTCAGCAGCTACTTCAGGATCCTCTTTTTTCGCACTCTGTTCTTTGGCATACCTCTTCTGATGCCAATCTTGCAAATAAGGCCACCGCTAAGAGCTCCGCTGTAGGCTCCTTCCCTCGATTTTCTTTCTATACCCTCTTCTTAAGTGTCAGAAATTTGAACCGGAAATATTCACAGGGTGATAATCCGCCACTTTAATTCCTTCTGACCAGTCCTTGGAGGAAGAACCCGATGTACAGCGAAGGTTGGAACACATTTATTTTTAAACCATTCAAGTTGTCGCAAGCTGATCAAACATGTCAGCACCTCCTGAGTTGCTTCAAGTTGACGTTCGCTTTCAGAGAGACAGAATCTCTGGTTACCGGCGACTGCTTCGTGTATCGTTTCATCGATGCGGTGTGTTCGTATATGCCCGAATGTTGTGTTTGAAGTTGGTGTATCACGCATAATTAATACGCAAACTGTCTGCAACCTCAAGTGACCATCGTTTTCGACTCAGATCTAGGACTTTATGCACTGGGTAGAGATCACCACCAAGGGGACTTGCCACGGTTCAATTGTCCAACTTGTAAGCGGAGAAGAAATTGGCTCTGAGATCGGGGCAAAACAGGCAGCTGTGCCGACACTGCTGCTCCGTCGTGCACTCGGATAAATTCCACACCCCTAGTTCACGACTTCGGAAACCGTTTCGTCATTCCATGTCCCTCAGGACAGGTCGGGGCACATCCTTGGAACTCCGTCGGTCGGAGCCTTGCACTGGCACCATCCCCGCATTATATATAAGTACGAAGCGAACTACCTCCGTTGTTCTCCCCTTCTCTCTTCCTGTCTCAAATTATTAACAGTTCTAACAGATGGCTGCTACCATCGCTCAGTTCGTAGCGTTCTCCTATAGCATCTTTGGAGGAACGAATACAAACCCGATCAGCATCAACAAGACAGCTCCGAGTTTGGGACTTCCACAAGCGTTGCAACAGTCTTGGGCACAGTATTCGCCTTGGTTTCCTGCGGCGGTATATCAGCCACCACCGGTGGGATGTGAAGTCGTCCAGGTGAGTTAAGCGCCAGCTGATAGTGGTGTCTTTCCCTCTATCGTGGGCTCGGACCGGAGAATTGATTGCTCGTGTGACCCGAACCTGGTCGATAAAGGTCAATTTGGTGCGTCTAGCAACTCATTGTGTGTATTGTCACTATCTGAACGAGTCCAGTTACAACGACACGGTGCTAGATATCCTGAAAAGGCGGCTGCAAAAGCCATCAAGAAGACGCTAAAGAAGCTTAAACGCGTCAAGAATGTCAACGATCCCTCGCTCGATTTTATCAAAGAGTATACATACGATCTAGGGATAGATGATCTCGTCGCCTTCGGCGCTGCTCAGTCCGTCGCGTCTTTGACTATGGGTCTGACCCATCCTCCCACTGTTCGCTTACGCATATACGCAGGTCATTTGACGCGGGCCAGGAACATCTCGTGAGATACGCCTCGTTGGTGGACCACGATACTCTCCCATTCGTGCGTGCGTCTGGATCTGGCCGTGTGATCGATTCAGCGAGAAACTGGACAGCTGGGAAGTGATGAGAAAGACAAACACGTGGCAGAGTCATTTAATCACAGGATTGTTTTATTGTTGTTTCTCGTTCTGTTTGACCCGACACCGTTATGTATCTGGGATAGGGTTCGCGTATGCGAGTGGGCAGAGACATCAGCCTAAAGTATCGGTCATTATCTCTCAGTTGGTACGTGCTTAGCAGATAATATTTCGTTTCAGAGCAGCGTATTCACGATGATTTGCCGCGTATTGACCAACGACACGTTAGATGACAAGATGTGTCCCCACGCAACCACACAAGCGTCCGATTACGCGACCAAATCATGGATGGACACATTCGCTCCCCCTATCGTGGACCGCCTCAATGCCGCATTACCAGGAGCCAAACTCAAGAAACGCGATATAGTGAACTTGATGACGCTCTGCCCATTCGATACTGTCGCGCATGAGGCACCTAGTCCGTGGTGTGAGGTCTTTACGATGAAAGAATGGGCACAGTACGAGTATTATGGTGATTTGAGCGATTATTACGGGAATGGGTAAGTCGATCTCCCCCATGTTCAGTTGCGAAGGAAAAAAACGATGTCCTAACAATGTGACCACTCGAAGGTACGGTCAACACCTCGGACGCGTTCAGGGTGTCGGTTACATCAACGAACTCCTTGCCCGTCTCACATCCCAACCCGTTCAAGACGAAACCCAAACAAATCACACGCTAGACGATAACCCGCTGACATTCCCCCTCGATCAAACTATTTATGCTGATTTTTCGCATGATAATCAGATGATCTCGATTTTCAGTGCGATAGGATTGTTCAGGGAGGAGCAATCTAGGGAGACGGTGATGGATCCACTGTGGATGGATGAAGGGAGGAAGTGGGTCGATTCGAGGATGGTGCCGTTTTCTGGACGAATGATCACCGAGAAAATCGTGTGTGGGACCAACCCTTCCGTGGTGCACGACCGGGTCCGAGCCACGCGGGCGGGGGTGCGTAAGATGGAAGGAGAGTACGTGCGCGTATTGGTCAATGATGCGGTGCAACCCCTCGAATTCTGTGGTGCTGAGAAGGCAGATGGGATGTGTAAATTGGAGAGTTTTGTGCAGAGTCAGTATTATGCGAGGAATAATGGGGAGGGGGATTGGGCAAAGTGTTTTGAAGGGCAGGAGTAGTTAATTATCATTTCCTGGATAATCCGTGATGCTCAGTACGTGTAGGAGTTGTTGCACAGTACTGACTTGGCGCGGGTGATGTACACCAGATAATTAATATGGCAGCGTCATCAATACAGTTTACACCGTTACATGCGCGTTTCTGCTCTCAGAGTGAAATTAAATACAGACATAGATCCTAACAATCTTGTCCAGCTCCTTCGATTCTCTGGACTACTGATGACGGTCTGTATCATTCCAAGTGTACATGTATGCACGGCGAGGTGACCACTATACCGTATGGAAGTCGACATCTGAGATACACGGTACCCGCGAGTTCGAGTTCGACCACCTCCCTCCCAACTTGGTTCGATCTGATGGACGTTCCGGCTCCACAACAGGTGCACCCGAGACCCGTCGCAAACCACGCTCCCAGCGCCGCTACACAACATTGACAACCGTTGCATCGACACAGATAACAAAGTAAAACTCGACATGATAGAAAACCTATATGACTGCTACGTAAATACATGTGCATATATCCGAAAAGAAAAAAATATGTCCACATGAAGATGAGATGAGATGAGATGAGATGAGGATGATGAGGACGATGATGGTGGTGATGAGTAAAGTAAAGACGTGGCTCCCAGATCATAAGCTGCAAAGATGCATTATCGTGATAATCAAAAAAAAAAAAAAAAAAAAAAAAAAGAGGTGCATCACACTGTGACGAGCGAATCGAAGAAAGGCGTCCTTGGTCGCCACTACATCAAGATCGAAAGCGAAATCAAGAAAAGGAATGATTAAATCAACGAGACGAGGCTAAAGAGTTCACCGCTCAGGGAGTAACATCAGCTCTGCACTTATCTTATCGGGAGACCCAGGATCCGATGGGATGGGAGCACCATCGGGATCGAACCAAGTTTCGGGTGGAGAACGGGAAGTTGGATCGGAGATCGTACGGTCGTCGTCTGTCATGGGGAGTGGCGATGCCGTAGCGAGTCGGTCAAAAAAGTTGAAGTCAAAGGGGTTTTCGGCAGAGAGGAATGTTTCTTCTTGCGATGAGGATGGAGGATCAATGGTCCCTGACTGTGGCGTTGGTGAGGCGTTGGTGACGTTGGACGCGAAAAAAGTGTAGATGTACGCATGTGACGTGCTCGAACTAGAGGAAAATGCTTGACCGTGCCAATACCTGGGCCCCTGAGGACATACAGGCATTTGTGAAGAACGATGGAAGGAGAACAGTCCCTCCGCTGCAGCTTGACAAGGTTTATAGCGAGTGCCAAGAGTATTGCCACATATCGCGCACCCAACGCCTTCTCGAAGACATCCGCAGGCACTGCGGATCATCCTGACCACAGTAGGGAGCTCAAAATACGACGCGTCCATCGGTACGACAGCAGATGTGGCTTCGTCTTTCCCAATCCAAACACTCGAACCCTCACGACGCGAAGCCCGCAAGTGAATTACAGCTCCACATCCGTTCGTGTTCTGGAGGCGATGGTTCTGTTTCCGGTGATGGCTATACGATGCTTCGGGGGGATAAGACGGGAGTGGCGATTGAACGTACGGGAAGTCTCGTTGGGAGAACAACGAGGATGTCTCCTCTCCACCACAATAGAGAGTATATCCATAGGGGTCCGGACCAAGCATAACGGACCTTTCCCCTGGACGTGAAGAGGAGGCTGGGTCATAGCCCTGTTCCCAGGTGGGTGTTGATTCGTCGTCGCTCGGAGGTTCGATCCAGGAGGGTGACCTAGTAACAACGACAGGTGGAGGTGTAACTCGCGAGGCTTCATTGCGCTGAGCGCTGAGCAGATTATGATCGAGCCTCATGGCACCCCTTCTTCGGAGCCTTGAGGCTTCACCTTGACGTACGAGGTCAGACAGGACGATGGAGTCGTCTGCGTCGATAGTGTCTAATGGTGGTGAGCGGGTGCGGGGTGAGGGGTCGGGTCTATATCGCATGGGCATCTTGGGATGGTTGTCGTTTCTAGTCAAAAGCTCAGGGTCAAGGAATGACAAGCCCACAGGATGATTATGTAAGTATATCATCATATCACCCCTGCGAGAGGGGTCACTCCACCGCTCTGCGCAATGAGCGCGACCTAAGCAAAACTATACAATTGACCTGATATTTCAAGCAATGGCCGCAGAAATTCCGCCAGCGGTGCTGAGACCTCTCTTCGAGTACGCCTTGAAGACAGCGATGAAAGGATTGCAATGGACCGGATGTGGACCACGAGCTTTCACGTTATCAACCCCTCGATACATGCTTCATTGTCTTGCAACTTGCTGTACCATGCCATGCGTTCGAAGAGAAGGGAAGAATGGAATACGGGGCGTAGAGGGACCGTCCCTGTACAGTCAGTACAAAGTTGATTGCTTGAACAAAGACACTCGAGCAGATTCATGTCATGGCCTTGAACTGGGTAGCCATCGTTGGTAATAAGCCTCCTCCGCAGAGATTTAGTCGAGACTATTAACAATGCTAGATGAACCATCTCTGGCGCACGTCCTGTGACGTCCTTCTCCGCCGGAGGAGTGGTGGGCTGAAGAACCTTGAGAACAATATCTCTCGTTGATCAACGGGTGCGTGGCTACGCAGACATAAAATGATAATAAAGCGACAAATTACATTCTCGTGATGCACTGCGAGGAAGGACTAACACGGATGAAGGGAACAACTTCATTGACATCGGAATTACAGGGGCGTGGAACCGTCAGTAATAAGTATTGAAGGGGTTTCCGATCAACTGACCATTCTTGACGAACTACTGATTGTTCCTGTTGGCTTTCAGGACAATGGGATTTCGCGTTCGCATGATCAGATGTTCCAACCTGCTTCATAGCTCTGTTCAAGGTCTATGTGGGTCACTACAGTATCACAGCCTGCTCAGAGTCAAATACTTGAGACCATCATCCACAAGCAAATTTACAATCATTCACCCCTCTCATTGGACCTTCACACGTTAGGACAGGGGGAGCGAAGGTGATCTTCGGTGCAAGGTCAGGTAACACTGCTCCCGGATCTTGAGGTGAAACTCAGGTATTTCCTCGACCTTACCTCGCGGCAGGACTACAGTCGACCCATTCCCCAGCGGCATCCACTCAGTATCCTTACCTACTCTTAACAAGGAGATTCGAACCCTCTCCTAAAAACAGAGACAGGGAACTTCGTCGCGATTATGTCACCCCTGTTCCTGACGCGAGTGTTGATACCGACTAGGTAATTCTGGACGTTTTCGAGGGTCCAACCCGCGGTACCGGCAGAGTTCTGGTTCAGTTCAAATGGACCACATCCACTACATAATGGAATGCAGACATGAGTGACTCGTCTGAACAGGAAATGTGCAAATACCAGAGGCGCTGTGAGCTGCTGTGGTTCGATCAACCGAACATTCCGAGTCAAGTCAGGTCCTTTGTTCGCACGTCTTGCCTATATATACTCCCCTCTGACTTGGAGGTACCAGCCCTCACGTAGATCGCCTTGATATAGTGTAGAAAAGACCCTGCTAGTACTGTCACTCATCTGTCCTCCAGCAGTCTCCACAGGCAAATAGCTTTTGGGTGCACACGTAAACTTTCCCAAAGGGCGAGAAGCATACGATTCCCAATCTCCGTGTGTTGAGTCAACGCGTGGAACCCTCCAGAACGTGTCGTGGACGTCTACGGACTGAACAGCCACTTAGAGTTGAGATATCGTCACAGCTTACCTAAGTACCTTCAAAAAGAGCTGGATAACACATGCCGTTGTCGACGAACATGCCCACTTCATCCACCCACAGCGAAGGCGTCTCTCCCCTCCAAGACCCGCATCGTCCTAGTGCACTCAATGATCATAAAGAGGTTGATGACAAAGTCCATTCCGCTCGGTGCTCTAAGGATGCACACTGTAGTTCCCGTATTAGACTGAGAGGCTTTAAGGAGGTGATAAGCTTGTGGTTGCTTATGCCCGAACCTCGCTCCAGTCACACGGGCTCCGAACAAGTAGATTCAAGCGACTTTGGACACCTCATCACTCATCTCCATTCACGCCACTATCAAGCTCGTCTTTCAAACTTAATGACTGTGCAATCGTTCATCCTGTTGAGCTGCGTTGTCATGTTGTCGATGTCATTCAATTGGACGAAGCACGAACGAGCCTTGACATTGTTAACCGCCACAAGAAGCATCTCACTCGCTGGTTTGATCGTTCAGTCCATTTATTATCTCGTAACCCCCGGACGCATCCGAGAAGCACTGGAACAGCTCGGATCTGAATCTGCTTCACATTCGCGTTCGACCGTCTTTTTGTCCGCCCTCTGGCTCCCATATCTCCCCTTCTTGCTATCCCTTTTCTTGATCTTTGATAGTATATTTCACTTAGCATTTTGATAAAAGCCGAGTTATATCGTGATTGCACTGTCTATGAAAATCACTTCCTTTCATGGGATACACGTATGCCCATTGTTGTTAAATTCTACAATACATTCCATGTACAGCCTTCCTCTTGGCAGGAATCTCTCTGTATCTATATTACTGTATGTTGTTCATCATCCTTCCGACTCGATACTACCCAGTATACTACGGACTGAGCTCTTATTGTGAGTCTTGACGCTGGACAGGCTTAATTCGCCTTCAACTTGAAACCTTTGAGGGTTATGACCGCTATACTCGGGGCCTCAACAGGCCTTGCACTTCTACAAGAAGTTATGTCATCTGGTCAGACCGCTACTCTACAGATGGTTCATATCCGACTACTAGCGCAGTGTCACATAATCCAGAGGTAGTATCACACCCCTTGTTAAACGCCGTTCCAATGTCCATCCTCTGGGGAGGTCCCCAAAATCATATCCATCTCGTCGGAGTCGTACTAAGCCAAGTACGAACAAAAACGCCTATATGATGACCTCCTCTCAAGCCGTTTCGTGTGGTGGCCCATATCACATTCGCCCGATCGATTTCTAATCCCAATGTGCAAGTGCGTTCTTCGCCATACTATCATCACTCGGGCTGTTTCGCTTCAAAGTTTATGTGCTGCCAGTGAAGCCCCGAAACCTCGAAACCTCGAAACTTGAGCTAGAGCTAGAGCTTGAACCCTTGGACCTGCTCATCAAATGCGTGCTCGTGCGGAGTCACTGGCACGCCAACAGCATAGCACTTCTACGACCAGACTCTTAACGCATAGCTCCCTCCCATCGTGTCCCTATCCCCGGATCAGGACCTCATCACTGCCCAGGCACAGCAACACAGCAACACAGCAACACAGCTCGACAAGCTCCAGCGCCAGATTCCGGGATCACCAGCTCACCGGGCACCAGTCACATGTACGCAGAAACCACACACTGACACACGAGCTTTGCTGCTTCAAGATTCCAAGATTCCAAGATTCCAAGATTCCAGTGTTGTTCCTCTCAAGCTATTCATCCCGAGTATGTATACTGTACATATCAGGGATATCACACGGACTAGTATGTTTCTCTCTCTACTAGTAGTAGATCTGCTCTATACGCTTTCAACGAGTGCCAGTGTATGTACTAGTAAGTTATCTGGGTCTGTCTCTCATCTGCATGTCGCTCGCACTATGACTATGTATGTAGTCACCTGTCAGCGGTAGCCCTCGAGTTATTCAGGCTGTGTCATTGCGAATCGAATATAGCATGACATACCCCACATGCGGATGCCGACGCCCACCATGATCGATATCGATCAACAACTCTAATTTTGCTTCCGCCTAGCAACCCGATAATTGCAACGGATCATCCAACGACGGTTATTACTCAGACCATAGTGACACCACCGCACGATACCTACACTAATACTATTAATATCGCTAGCTAACCTCTACACAGATACATCGTCGTACAAGGAACCAGGAAACCAATGGATGATGTGACATGCGAGAGGATGGATGAGTTTAAATTCTGATCATGAACGTTCCGAGTGCGTGAGCCTGAGTGTCGTTATGCAAGCCAGTCAGAGGGAAGGAAAGGAAGGAGGATGAAGAAGGTGACGAGTCCTAGTGGGAATAGCATAGTGGTGGTGAGCGTAAATTGGACGGGAAGGTATGGACCAGAAATGATGGGCAGAACAGCCAAGATGGTCAGCAGAAGCGGGATGAGAATCGAGCGAGGGGATGGGATGGCAACGCTAAGGAGGTATAGGATCACGCAAGCGAACAGGAGCAGGTACGGGTAGTGGACCAACACTCGTTCGATAAGAGAGCCATTTGGATCGTGACGCTGGAGAAAGAAACGATGAGCTGCTGTGCGATCGAAGTTGTGTGCAAGAACTCACGAGCACTCGTCGAGATTGAAGATAATAAAGTATCGTCGATACGAGACAGACGACTATGGCAGTTCGTTGGAGTACTGTGACCCTTGGATCGTTAGAAGAGTTCTTCTGTAAGACAGTGACGAGGACCGTCATAACGATACCGACATGGGCGCCTGTGATATGACGAGGGTCATGCTCCAAAGGGGCTTCGGAATCCACATCCATTCTTGTCCAACCATGGCTTCGCCTTCTCGTGATTTGCAAGAAGGTCGCGAACGCACTCGACTCTGGTGTATCATATGGTAGATCTGCGTGCGGCACCGTCGGGATGTCATGGAGAAATGGGGTCGCAGTCAATGGAGCAGCCAAGTCTGGAGTCGCACTCGATGGAGCGCCTGTCTCCGCCTGTGGTATGGCTGGAGTAGAGGTTTCTGTGCTGGGTTCCCGCACAGGACTAGCCTCTATAGGCGCGACGAAGACGTCATTGATGCCCGAGGCTAGCCGTGCTGTCAGTGGCTCGGAAGCGGAAGCAATATTGGCAGTCTCGGTTGTGACACCTTGGAGTGTGCCTTGTGTCGATCGTTGAGTGACGCCAACATCTATGGCGACAAGCGAAGAGTAGCCGAAGTTGTCCATAGAGCGTTTGACGATCTTCGCGTAACGGCACCGGAGCAGTCAATTGAGATCGAAAAGGAGAAGAGCTATTAGAGGTGTGGAAAGAGAGACGAGGTAGGGAACAAATACGCAGAGAGAAAATCGAATAGAAGAGCGTTTGTACGTGGGTGGGGTATTTCATTGCGCGAATTTCCGATTTCCGTCTGCCATTTCCGAAGGCACTGCGAGCGGTGTCAATGGGTCGTTATGCTCAGAGGGTGTCAGGAGGATATCTGATAATAACAAGCAATTGCCTGACAGATTTCAAGTCTATTCGACCTAATAAATCATATATTCAAAGCTGGGTCACCCCGAGTGAGTCGTAGGAACCACGGACGTACTTTAGATTTGTTTGCTGTTCAACAGTTTGGTCTAGCAGGCTTTGTGTTTGCCTATAAAAGACGATTATCTACGCAGCCTACACGTGCATATTGCACCTAGTTACATGTCCACTGGCCTCTCTACCGAAGCAAATTCATCCGTGCGTACCATCATATTTCCCCTCTCCCGTTTTGCGCTTCTCCGGTGCACGTTTGTTCACGCCAGCGACCGACCCTCTTACCAAGTTTCGACCTGCTCCAACCAGATACTCGTCACCCCGTCCTTACAAGTCGACGACAATGGCTCACTCTCGTCAACCTTCTGCCATCCCCCCCTCTCAGACACTGTCTTCCTTGGACATTCCATCACGTGATCCTCGCAGCTTGATCTACATTTATATGAGCGTTGTAAGCCCTCTACCCACCCAATACCTTCATTTGATCTCATTCGGGCATATCGTAGATCGCGATCCTCGTCACCTCACAGTCCAGGGGTCACAGTGCTCTTATATGCTACTATCCCCATCTGCCTTATCCCCATCCTTCTCTACTACCCTTTCGTCCGAGTCGACCACGTGATCACATACTACCCATACATCCTTATATCCGCGTGCGCCGCACTATACCTGATCAGCGTCGCTCTCGCATCTCCTAAAGCAATTATTATCCCGTCGCTGCTGGTCCTCTCGGCCATTCTACCGATATTAGTGGGACCTCGCACATACGTCCCACTCCCAATCACACTTGCTATCACATCACTGTTCCCCCTCGGACTCCTTGCACTGTTCACGCTCTTGTGCGCCATCCCTCCCGAGTGGCTATCTTGATGTCATCGTCGCTTGTCGCTGTTCGACGTATTGGTTGGTTACTTTTTCTTCTTCAAATGTTGTCTATCATCCGGACCATCACGCATCGTGCATCATGCCCATCGCGAGCCTATCCATCTGTATACGGTACATACCCATATATCTGTTATGCCACATGCACACGTAAACCCTATCCGCGTCGCGTACGCTGTCCTCTTTTTTTTTTTTTTTTTAATACTTCCTTTGAGCTTTTTGATTTACGATCTAATATCCAATAACGATCCTGTCACGTCACTTGTTGTCTTGTCTCGTCTCGATCGATCATATCCTGAGGGCATCCGAAGTAGACACGTTGACACGTCGAAACTCGATAGGTCAATACTGGACCAGTGTCAATGCCATTGCCGATCCGGGGACTGAAAAAAAAAAAAAAAAAAAAAAAACGTCCTTCACGACATAGAGGACCACGCACGCTCATTCAAGTTTCCTCGAGATACCCTACTGTATCATCAGAGTTCGAGCTCCCTGGTCGCTTTCATCAGAATCGCTCGCGCCAACGATCATGATGTCCGCTTTTCTGTCATGTCCATTTCTCTCATTCCGAATCGTAACATAATGTATACACACAGTACATACATACATACACCAACGCCCAGCTGCAGGTTCTGCATCCCCAAACAAACAAACACGAAAACGAAAACGAACACTCCGACACCTCACCTCCCTCATCTCCTCACCTTCTCACATACACACATACATCTAGTCCAGATACATACACCGGTCATAGTTCCCTCCCTGGTTCGCACCCCACCACGAAGGAAAGAGATGCGCTGTACCCGCCGCACCCTGTACAGCAAACGAGAGAATGAACACCATCACCTGTGTACCGCCATCCAGCGCTAACCGACATCACATCAGCCCATACCCCGAACGAACGACAGAAAAGACAGACAGAGCGAAAGAGAGAGAGAGAGAGAGAGCACACACCTGCACCGACGAGATAGTTGTACTTCTGGAACCACCGCGGATAACGCGTCCTAATCCACCACTGCGACACGAACGCGATCACGAAATAAGTCAACACGCAAGAATTGATGCCAACGCAGAGATAACCAATATACGCGCTAAAACATAAACCACGGGTGAAGTCCCACAATCATCATGTCAGAAAACAAAAAAAAAGAACAAAAACGCGCCGGTTCGCACGTGTACGCGTGCTAAGGATGAGGCTTACCAGATGATGGGCGTGTAGAGATAGTCCGCGCGGAGTTTGGGCCAGTAACGGTGGATGATCCAGAAGGGCACGGGAGCAGCGAGTCCGACGAGATATGACCATGGGACCCATTGATATCGCATACCGACGGAGAAAAGTTGGTGACTGAGGCCGCCCCATGCAACGGCTTGGGAGTTGTATTGTTGGGCTTGCTGGCCAGACCAGATGTTCGTTCCCTCTACAGAGAGCAGGATCTCACGCTGATTGGTGACGATGGAGATCATCAAGTCTGAAAAGGAGATACGAATATGTCAGGTGGTCGCCTGTCGAAGGTGTGGGTGGCGACTCACAGTAGTTCAGGACAGCACCGAGGAGGGTACCGATAATCTGGGCGGTGAACGAAGCGCGAGGAGGAAGCTTTGCATCTGTAACAAGTCCCTCCATTTCTGTGTGATGGAAAGCCATCCGGAACAAGACTTACATTGGCCGATCTTCAAGTCGCGGAGTAGTAGCGTGGCTTGAGCAGTAGTGTCTATGGAATACAAGGTTATTACGCCCAGATAGTGGGCGAGACTGAAATCTCACTATAGCTGTACAAAACGAAATACATGTTTGCCATCGGCAAACCGCGGTGCAGGTAACCAGCAATCATCTGCACAAATGTTTGGATGGACGCCGTGATTCCGGTGATGGCGTACAACGCGCCAAGGAACAGGATCGACACCCACGCGAGAATAATAGAAATGACAAAGCCCCACCATGGCAACGTAGAGTTGCTCTTGTATATCACGACCAAAGCCACCACGAACGAAATCACTAACACGACATAGTACCAACTGTCCGGGGCGTCGACGTACTTGAACACGAAAGCACCATCAGTCTTTGGTCAGAAAAACACCGACACCTGACACTCACCTTCAACATTTCAGCATAGTGAGGGTCCATATCTATTTTGTTCTTGGGTTGCATCCGGATACCATCATGCCTCCAGAATTTCCAGTCGACGTTCTTCCAGCTAAATTCTTGCCATCTCTTGCGGAGGTTGGACGGTGCCATCCAGCCCCAGGCTCCACGCAAATCATCGCGATTCCAGAGAAGGAGGTGGCTGAAAGTAGCTGCCAACGCGAGGTTCGTGCTGATGAGGTATACGACCCACGTGCCAGCGTAGTACGGCAACCCTTGTTCAGCGAGCAGAGTTGGGTCGACTTCGTAATTTGAATTTAAGATCAAAGTCTGATTGTATACTGTGCCATTCTCATAGAACAACAGCTGGGAGAGCTGTTTATATCCGTGAGCGCGATATTCCTCCAAAGCATTTCCCGAACTTACGAAGGGGAAATTCTGGGACTCCCAGATGTTGTTGTAGAAGACACCGACGAAGACGATACTGATGACCACCGCTCAGGGACTTGGTATGATGAACTTGGTGTATACGCACATGCATGATAGATAGCCAATTAGGCTGGAAAACTAGCGTCATGTCAGCCGAGCTATTCATACCAAGCATCTTACATGCGCCTTACCTGAGCTCTCAGGGGGATTGCCATAGGGTTGACACCAGCAGAGATGTACTGCAATCTAGGATATCAGCCACTGGAGATCTCTTTGTACCCACGAACTCACCTGCCAATCTAAACCAATAGACAGAAGACCCAGACCTTCATTACCGTTGGACCCACCGAATACCCTGGAGATTGCGGAGTTATTTGGAAGTGCAAGGCATAGAATGGAAAAGCCAGTGAGCAAGGGAAATATCCACTCTGGGAAGAGTTCCCAAATAAATATAGCAGAAAATACAATGTAGAACACCTTCAGTCGACGGCGTGCAGCAGCACCATCCCGGAAGAATGCATCGAACATAGACATGAGCGGTAGAATACCAGGATAAAGCATCTTGGAAGGGTAAAGCAATGTTGGTCTCATTAAACCACCGATACCATAGCCAAGCATTTGACTGGAGAACAACAAGAAAATGGACGTTGCAGCGTCGGGTGTGATGTTGTAGTACAGGCTTTGCACAGAAAGAACTTCAGTTGCGAGCGCAGAATTTGCTGCTGCGCTGGACATAATAATGATAAATGCATTTTCCTTCCTGTTGAATGGGTGAGGGTTTAGATATCGGAACAAACCGCGGCGAGGAATAAAAGTCTCCATCGCGAAACCGAGTACGTAGGAGATAATGGCAAGGAACATCAACGACACCAATATAGTTTGCTAAGGTGACAGAATAAGAATTTGGATGTAGAGCGGACATGACGCAACATACAGGTTTGAAATAATAAATCTGAGCTGTCGGCAAGATAAGCAAAGGAGATGGGGAACTAGACAGCGAGCATACCCAACGAGCCACCAAAGGCAGAGAGACCAAGACCAAGAAAGAATGCACGGAAAGTCCATGGATTGAGCGAAGGATCGTCATCCACGGAGATGACGTGAGTTGCAATCTCACGTTCGTTGTGAAGGACGATATCTGAGCCGTCGTCGACCTGCTCAGTTGAATGTGCTTCGACGTCTAATTGCCCGTAGAACGACTTCTCGTCCTTCTCGCAGGTCTTCTCGTCGCTAACGCTAGGCGGCCTGTTGCCGGTGACCGCTATGGGGTAATTGTCGATAGTCTCGATGGGTCCGGCATGGGCCATGACTGCTGACCAGCGGTACGAGGTATCGCGGAATCGATGTGCAACATCTCGCCTTTAAGTACCACACGGGCTTGCACTTACTGGTAGATAAGTGCCTATAATTGTGCGGGATATCACGCCACATCAAGCGGCCTGGTCGTATGATCGTGTGGTTGAGGATGAACGATAACGAATCTCCCTCAAAAGAGGAGTCCTAGAGAGAAAGATAGAAAGCGGCTGTAAAAAGTAGCCGTAAGAGAGATACAACGTGTGGACCAAGCTAGAAGTAGTTGGCAAGCCAAAAAAACACCGAACTCATGATGAACTCGCCCGTGGTAGCCATCGAGATCATGTCCGCAGCAGGGGTGTGATGAGCTGAGCGCCGTAGCGTGGGGTCGAGCGAAAATGAAAGTAAAAGCTCAAGCATGTTCTTGCACTGACATCAAAAGAAGTCAGAGAAGTCGGAATCGGAATCGGAATGCTTGAACTTTGTACTCACGTGCGCCCCCCTTGCTTCCATGCCACGCTATCGGAACCTCACGCATAAAGTACGCACCTTGCTCACCATCGCATCATTGTCCCTCCTCAGACTCCTTGCTATAGATTCCCGTTTCTGTACCTGAATACTCCCGAGACGTGGATATATTGACGCGTGCTCAGCGCTACAACTCCGATTACGTTCAGATAATATAATTCTGTCACGTCACTACCTTGTCTTGATCGATCGAGATTGTCGCTCCAGATTTTGAAACGAGATCAAGATCCACAAATATCATACTCGGCTTCCTTGACTTACATCTCGGTACTATATCAAAACGCACAAGAAGAACATGCAAGGCAAATGTAAATAGCTCCAAGAAAGCATCACAGAAAGAAAGAAATCACATCTGTAAGAGGAATCGCGGGACTCTCAAAAATCAAGGGCACGATATCTCACAAAACAACTTGAATGACACCTACACAGAAATAAGAAAGCCGTCAGCAACCAAGTCATACGAAGCACTCACCGGTACAGATCAACAGAAGCGATATTAAAAAGGGAAGATATGGGAACCACAGCGTTGTCAAAAATATTCTTGCCCGTGAACACGTAGATTCCGATTCGAGCTGTTCCAGGGCATCGTGGATACGTCGCGGACTCGCGAGGTGATAAATAGACTGAACAATCAAGCCAATGAGCGATACCGTTCTCGTCACTACCAACAACGATGACGCTCGATCATGGTTTGTCCAACTAGGGTATATAGAAGATATAATCCCGCAAGTCAACAGGATGAACGATTGTGCGAGTATGAGATGTGACAGACGAGCTTGGTAATAAGTTGGATGGAGGTCGGCGAATCTGATGGCGGTTTGGTCATGAGGAGAAGGCGATTGGGGTTTGAGTAAATAATAGTATATGTTCTCGCCCAGACTAGAACAGTGATATTCGGGATACGGGGCGTGTGAGAGTTTCTCGTCGAGACCTGTAGAGGACATGAATCCCTTGGGCGTCTCTGCGACGTACTGTACGGGCATGTTGAAAACCCGTGGGAACGTGCCAAAGGATGGGAGGGACTCATATATGCCTGCCATCGTATCGCATGTCATGCCAGCCTCGCCTCACCGCCCAGCGCTAAATGAAGCTGAGAATTCCGGTCGGAGATGCAATATAAATGACATAAATGAAACGTCTCTTTTCGGAACAACAAAAGCCAAAAGACGGAGTCAAGTCGTCCAAGAAAAAACCCGGAGTTTGAGCGAGCCTACGTCCATTCATTGGAGCAGTCACATCCCGAGGTGGTCAGTGGGGAGAAAGTGGAAATGACCAACGTCCGCTGCGGTGTTTATCGAATGTGATTTAATGGACAGCATTTGGTTGATTCAGGCGAAGAGAACCCTCTGTGGGAATGGAGCGACTTCAAATTGGAGTCAAAAACCCCAGCGCATTCCCTGAAATTACCGACATTTCCCAGAGTGGAGTAGGTTCCGAGGAACGTCAGTATGGTAGCTCGTTGCCAGGCTCCACCGGGATCAGGCTCAAGCGTGGATTTGAACAGCCAGGTGATTCGTGGTTGAACTAAGGTTACAAATGTAGTGCATTGTTCCATTGCAATAAAAAGACAATAGGGATGTGCTAGTTTCTCCAGACAAACAAACAAACAAGCTAACAGATAACGGATTGACGAATCATATCGCCGATGGTATACACAATTCTCACAAAGTTTATGGAGCGAATAGATCATGGATTTACGACAACAACTTGGACGGTAGGAAAAAGATAAGAAACAGGCAAGTCACAAGACCCAAAGGAAACAAAAACACAACACCGAGCATGAACCGTGCCGGAACACGAGTCCACAACATGGGTAGAACGGCGAACAGGACCAATACGAAGGGGATGATAATCGCTCTAGGAGATGGCAAGGCAACACTGACGAGGTATAACACACCGCACGATGCCAAGACGAAATACGGGTAATATGTGTATAGCTTCTCGATGGCGGGATGGGTGACGTGATGATAAAAGCGTCATGAATATCGGTCAATACTGTACTGATGGAACGAACTCACATGCACATGTCTAGATTGGAAATAGAAAAGCATGAGCGAGACCACGCAGATTACCGCTGCGGCTTTCTGGAGGACGTTAACTTTCGGATTGTCGGACGGGTTCATCTGGATGAGAGTAACAAGCATTGCAGCCTGAAAATACCATCCGGATCAGTACAATGATTGACGGAGATGTGGTGATGCATAGCGCACGATGTTACTCACCATACTACCGACGTGCGTGCTGGTCAAACGTTGGGGTCCGGCATTGTTGGTCTCTGATGGAGCCTGGCTTTCTGGATCCATTCCCATGCTGGAGTTGGACAGAGAGGAGCTTCTTGCGTCATGGGTCGAGTCCGCGAGTGTAGATGAAGTATATAGGTGCGCAGAATCTGGCAGAGCATACGTTAGAGTGGGTGGCGCCAGTAAAGATCCCGATTCATTAGAAGCGGGGGCCTCTTGCTCCGTCCCAGGAACAAGCTGCTCGTGTGCTAACACTGCTCGTAAGGGTGGGACACGAGTGGGCTCAAGAATGAGAGCAGGAGAAGCATCAACGTCCTGCTCGACGGGGAGGGGGTCTGCGGATATTGGACTCAGATTGGTGTTGTTACCCAGACTAATTGCTGGTGGCGGACGTAAAACCATCATTGTTTGTGGATACGCAAGATGAGATGCTGTGCAATAGTAAGGAAACAAAGTACCAATTTATATTAGAGGTATGGATCCCTATTTTCGCTTATTTGTGTCAGATCTCAAACACCCAATCTGCTCTCGATCACATAACTTGGATCTGGGATATCCCTCGGAAGTTACCGCACCATGTGGCGGGATACAATTCACCTGTGTACGACTGCGCAAGGCTAGTCGATTTACATGTGGCAGGATGAACATTATAGGAGGATACCTCATGTGGCCGCTATCTTCCAGAAAGGTCTGTTAATGCCCATTGGCACTGGTATTTGCCAGAGCGACAAGACTTGGACGTGGTATTTCGATTCCATCAGTGGCGTTCATGATGTCGACAGGCATACACTAAATCTTGAACGTACCGTGATCATAGGCCGGGACAAACGAGCTTGGTAATAACTTGGTTACAGCCTATTAGGAAGTCTGTTTGACGGAAGTCCGATCACTGGTTTGAGACTCGGAGCAACCAGAAGTCCATTTTCTGTTCCCGCACTGATTGGAATGGGTGGCGTGAATACTCTGGAGAGGAAGCCTGTTTCTAGACTGTGACCTTTCTCGTGATCCACCACTATGTTGTTTGTTAGCTCGTAATTGTATTGAGTTGAGTTGTCTGTTCTTTCAAAAGTGCCTGAAACAGTTCTACGCGAGTCGTTTGGTAGTTTTGTACGTGTTACTACATTGATTCAAAGGTACCTACACATACTTCACCCGCAATCCTGATCGAACAGCTATCTCAAATTGTACCCTCGTTCCAAGTCGGACTGAGGGTTCGTTTCATTTTGCTGATAGCATCCATGTTCAAACTGTGAGTATATTCTTAGCAACTTGACGACTAGTAGACAGGGACTGTAGCTGATGGGGCACATGACCGAGAAGATTGCTGGATTTAGTGTCGACGATGATGATCTCGACGACCACAGACCACTATCTTCTGTTCTGTATATCTTCAGGCTTACTTTTTCCCCATCAGATACTCGACCTCGGCATTTTCCAAATCTTTGATGTTGTTCCATCGTGCGGTATGAGAGTTCTTCTGGAAATGGCCAGCCTGATTCAAGGCATCGACACTCCCATACAGAGAATGGATTCTCGAGACGATGTTTACTTGGCTGGTCACATTTATCATGCCATATAGTGAGCAGCTTGATGTTTTTCTCCTCTTTCAGTCGGCATGGGTGACCGTGACTGCATGTAGTGCTAAGCTATCCTTTTACGACGCTGACAAGTCTGTGCTCGCACTGGTTTCGAGCAGCGCTATCAGTTGACATAGTCATGCGACAAGTGTTTCATGTTTGAATTGTGTTTGCGGGGCAAAAGTACTACAGTAGCACGTTGCATACTGATGTGACCTTTCGGTTGGGTTCAGGTACTTACATGTGTTGTTCCAGTTATTTTTGCTCATAGTTCAACATAGGTAATATAGATAAAACGGTTATAATAGGTACACTGCCTCCACCTGACGTCGGTAGCAAACTGATGCCTCGTATATCGGTTTCCGTTCTCCACTCTCAGCATCTGATACCCCACGGATCGCTTGCTTTGGTGTCACGCACACTAAGCTATACCAGATCTAGCTACGTTTTCCAGCAAGACTCACATTTGACTAAGGACCATTTGCTCGGAAAGTAGTTGTCGATTCAACACCTCGTGTTGAATCGTGGCTACACTCTCCGGATCGACACGCTCATCAACGTACACTTTGCACGAGTGAGTACCGCACATGATGATACAAGGAACGTACCATTGCATATCTCGCTCGTGGTGTACATCTTTATTGATGGTGTTTCTACGCTGTTTCCTGAGTCCTTCCGGGACATTCCGAGTGGTGGAGCAGAAAGCGGCGTGACTCCCAACGGAGCGAAAATACAATTCGGAGCTAGCACAGAGACGAGTGTTCATCGAGAACCTTTCTGAATCACACACGCATCGAACCGGTGCAGAGAACAGAAGCTCGGAAGATTGAAACACATACGATTCGAGATCGAATTCTGCCGAGCTGAAGATTAGGAGAGAATTAGTCACCGGTCGGCAAATGCGTCGTTTTTGATACGCCAGACCTTCATAGCCTCCTTGCACAGCGATTTGGCAACAGGCGTTCCATCTCCCCGCAAAGCACCTGAAACACCAAAACATTCGTCGTTTGTTTGACAAGCGTAGCTGTTTTGAATGTGTGCCTTGGACGTTTCGGGAAGTCGAGGTGGCGTGGATATACTGTATTATGGATGTAGTTTTCAGGCACCGGGCGGGCCCGGTATAACCGGTTGGGATGGATAAAAGGGCGAAGAGAGGATTTGTTTTGTCGACAACGTTCTCCATTCCCATCCGAAAAGCCCTATACCTGAAATATGTTTGAGATCGAGACGACTCACCAATACTCTGAGTCTCAATTTCTGACAGAGAAAGTGGAGTCGGAAGTGTTGAGTCAAGAAGAGATAGACCGCGAAATTGCGAAACTGAGGGAAGATTCTGCAAAGGACGTCGAACGGCAGTTGCAAGAACAGAGGAGGGTCGCCAAGGAGAAGCACGTGGAGGAGGTATGTGCCCTCGCAAGTAATATGCTTCCTTTGCTTATTGACGCTTCAATCACAGAGGAAGTTGAGGACGTGGTGAAGGATGCGGAAGCAAAGGTAAAGCCTGCCGCTGTGTTCAGCGCAGCAGAACGCGAGAGTGTGGTTTATTTCAAGGGAAGTATACACGTTGACATACCGGTTGCACATGACCAGGAGTTCGAGACAGTTATCAAAGATGCCGAAACAGGTGCGGAGGATATCAGTGAGGATGTGCATGCCCTAGAAAGGTCAGTGTGATCCTGAAGAGATGTGGCTGAAAGGTAGTTTAATGCGATCGGTAACCATACTATCTAGTAGTAGTACTGGTGGTCGCGTTCGATACGTGGATGGGGAATAGTATTGTAATTTCCGTACCAAATGACGCGGTTGATACAATCTTGCCCGTTCACAAGTCAGTCCTTCAGTGTTTTGCTATTTTCCTGTACATACCTTGTTTTTCCTCCCAACCCCTTCTCCGTTGCGCCCGGTGGAGTGACATTGGCACCGTCCGCTGTGCCGAAGCCGAAAAAGAACCTGGTCTCATTTCCCGCGTGATTTCTGGGACTCTTCCACAATGTCCACAAGGACGTGACCGTGCGCTGCAAGGAGATTCTCAAGGCATCAACTTCGAAATGGTGTTCCGCTGACCTAGTGCCAGCGGTTCGAAAATTCGTACGCGACCTATTCACTCTCACCGTGTACTTGATCTCTAGATTGCTCTTCCGGTCTTCCCCTACTTCAGAGACTCTGCTTGTCTTTATCTCTGCGAAGGCTGCGGTAGTGAACTCGTTGTCGAGATTCGTCTCATTCTTTCCCTTTCTTTGTTTCAAATGACGCTCGTATCATGACTTCTATGAGCCCTGCTCGACAATGATGACAAACTAAAATCTGGACCATTTTCAGAGGAAATAACGAATTTTCTCAGGCATAACCGATACATCGTTGAGCGAAAATAGGAGCGAATAAGGATTAACACAACCACCGTCAGCTGTTGATCCAAGGGTCGCGAAGCAGTTCTGCAGCGGAAGGTCGACCCTCTGTCCTCCATGGTAACATCCTTCTGACGAAACCAGCAAAGCCCAGCCTGCGTACACTCGATGTGTCGCAACCTGAACTGAAGCGTCTGTTGCTAGGACTGTATGCCTAGTGAGCGGATCATTAACTGGAAAATCAAACACAGTGACCGCGTCGTCTGGAGTGAAGTATGTCTTCGTCTCGTTGCTTCGATCAAGGAGCTCGTTCGGTGGATGTCCAAGAAGAGCGATCATCTTCATTCCCCTCAAGTGTAGTATTTCGTAACAAGATCTGCACCAGACCTGCCAAGACACTGAGATTTCAAATTTACACACTATACGCACATGGAACCCTTTGAACAACCAGTGAGCGCCCACCGCTGGAGTGTCCCTCGCCATAAGCTTCGTTTGGTTGTAATTCTACGCAAAGAATGAACCATAATAAAGGGTGAGTGGAATGCTATTAACGTACTTTATCCGTAAGGTACCAGCGATGTTACACTTGGTGCTGTCGGCCAACATCAGCTTGAGGAAGCACACATTACCAACATGGTGACAAAAGGCCGTATGCTACTCTGTATCCAATTGAACTCGTCGACGCCGTCTCTGCTTTTGAGTTGCGTCCCAATTGGTGAAGTGATCAAGGAATTGGGAGGGACAACCATTGGCGGGGACTAAGGGGATGCCTTTTATGACACGATTGCTGTTAGCGATTCTAAAGCAAAGTCAAGAGATTAGGACTCCAAGTCACCTACGGCGCTATCATTACTCATGGAGGTCATCGTAGTAGAGCGCACCGCTTCACTGCTGCGCTTTGGTGGTTGAACCGGCGTAGGATGTAGTCAGGTCGCCACCGAAACGTGTTCAGCGAACACGTCGGCCCCAACCCCGTTGTGTAAAATGGTCTAGCTAAAGCAGGGGAAGGACCGGTAACAAAAGATGACCCGTTGTTGCTAGAGATTAAGCACGTTAGCCTTGATCATGGCTGTGCAAGTATTTACAGTCTGAACTGCCTACCAAGTGCGACCCCAACTCACTGTAACTGGTGATCAAGATGGTTAGGAATGTATGTGGTTTCTTACGGTATATCACATTGACGAAACGGTAGTCAAGCCTTTTTGCCAGAGTGATGGTCCTAAATTATTGGGACTTTCTCGAATACATTCACCACATTTTCAGGGTCTTGTGCTATGGTAGAAAGATTTTGTGATTTTCCACTATGAATTCATCATGATGGGACATTGAAACCGGGACCCGCTTACCAGGAAGATACCTCCGACTCTAACCTCAGCTTCAGGCAAGTTGCTGATGTCCGGTCATATGCAATATCTGAATCGAGTGTTCACGGTGACGAGAATGTTGCACAGCTTCTGGTTGTCAAAGTCCTCACCTGATCTTTTAGCTACTCTCCATTCACTGCCTTCACCCCCATCAGCCCTAAATCTTATGAGGGCTGTAAAATCACGGTGTACTCGGAGTTGAGTACCTACATATACGGCACTCAGTCATTCAGGTCTATCTTTGAACAGTTGAACACCGAAAGTCTCACAAGATCAATCGAACCATCGTCGTTCACAGGACCTGATATATCTATTCGACGTGGACATACGGGAATTGAATCCCACGTCTTGTTTACTCCCTCCGCCCCTTGATTCCTGGTGAAGGCTCTATCCTCACTCCATTGAGAATTCGCACCAAATGGCCCGCTCAACTTCTGGCAACACCCCGACCTACATTATCGGCGTACAGAAAGTACCGCGACCCCTTGTATCCCCAAATCATGTCAAGGGCCACATTCGTCTCCTCAGGGCGTTTTATAATCTCAGAGTCACTGTCGAGGACTGCAAGGACCGGCGCATACCCGATTATGCTGTGCGGATGGATAAGGACTCTCGTTGGCGCTGGTTTGTTCATCTTGCAGTTGACAGGCACGTCGCTTCATCCGCCTCCTTGGCTAATACTTCTGACTTTGGAACCGTTGAACCCTAAAGGTTCGAGCGCTGGGTAAGATCCTTGCAGTTCGTACCTTTGGAGCAATTCATATCAAACCACATACCACCAACCGACGTTTGGATGGTGTGGCATGCCTATCTGCTCAACCCTTGCCGGTACAGCGAAGACTGTGAACGAATCGCAGCACTGCAGCAACTCCGTTTGCTCAACATGTTCGTTGTAGGATCGATGAACATCGGCAAACTCGTGAAACTGAAACCAAGTAGCGCAAGAGTCGAGGCTTGGCACAAACAAACAGGTATACCTTTCAACCCGTTCGAGTCCATGGGGTCGGAAGAAGGCAAATTCAAGGACCTGGAATGTCCGAGGTGTCGGACTAGAGTATACGTTCCGTTCGTTGATGAAGCGAGGGCCGGATTCGCGGAAGACAACTTTTCTGCGTCATGCCCACTGCCTGGGTGCAGACTCAGAATCACGCACGACAACCTCGCAGTCGCAAAATTCGTACGCGACCTATCGGAGGGAGATAGTAACACAGAAGACCACTATCTTGCGTATGTATCCATTTTGGGGTATTGATGTAGGTGTTGAAACGTTGATTTCCGGCATCACTGGCAGTCTCTTCGCTCCTCTGGGAAAACGCGATCCTCGTCAGGCAAAGGTCATCAAAGATCAGTTGATGAGATCAACTCATTTCTCTGCTTCAAGCAAATCTACAACCGACTTGAGGCTAGCGCGGCTTGATTGGGTGAAGGATATTAAAGAGAAGCTAGGATACTCCCTAGAGCGGCTCAAAGAGGCCATATCGGGTTCATTAAAGGATTTCCCTGAAGCTTCAGTTACGAGGTTATTGGATGCATATACCAACGGGAGCCTCTTCTCCATCGACCTGGTCGATGCTGTTCTCCGACAATGCCGATTCACAGAGAAAATGGATGAGCTGGGTTGGTTACAATCCGGAACATTCCGCGAGGAAAAATATGAGATCTTGGAGCATTCAATAGTGCGATATCATGCGTGCGTTTTCAACTTTATCACCAAGTAGTACACCTCAGAGTTGTTCTGACCTGACCTCTGTACTTTTCTGGACTTGATGACTGCATGTCCGGATTCTACGCTCGTGCCTACCCTAGATATCGACCTGGTGTGGCATACGCATCAACTTATGGCCAGCCGGTATAATATAGATTGTGAGATGTACGTTGGTCATTATGTTGATCACGAACTCAGCGTGGCTGAGACCCGCCTGGCCTCTGCATTCGATGACACATGTCGTGCGTGGCAGGTAAGAGCGACCTCTACTAGTATTCACAGTCCGCCTAACGAACTGCTTCCGACACTCTGCAGATACGGTATCAAGTCCCGTACATGCAGTGTGGGTGTCCATCACCTGACGAAACATCTGTGCAAAAGTTCGTCCGAATCGTCCGACAATACGTGCGTGGCCGTTCGCCGCTCCAAGTCGAGCTCCACCCAGACCACCTACTCGCAACGCACCCGAGCGCACACAACGCCCTGATCACTTTCCAAACCGTCGGCTCTGGAACATTTGGACGATTTCATCACCATGATTGCAAGCAGAAAGATCGTAAAGAGAACGAGGGGACTTCCACGTCCATACCTGCACCTGTTCAACCCTCGAACGAACGGATTTTTGGGTCGAAGAAGCTAGCATTCCCGCCATTGGGACGAATGCGACGAGTCGATTCGGATTGGGTGACGTCGATGGTACATATGCCAACAAAGCCTGTGTGCTTTCAAGCCCCGAAACCATTGCCAGTCATTCCTGGGACCCCTTCATCATATGTTCACCGCAGATCGCTTCTGTGATACCCTTCAATGTTCAATTACTGAGTGCTTTCATGTTGACCCCCGTTTCGATGCTACAGTCAGGGTCAGTGCTAGGCACAGTTAATCAACACTGTATTGATCATCGAAACCGCTGATAGCCTCTTGCATCAGCGGTGTACAAAATATGACCGGTCGCTATCGAGGAAAAGGGACAAAGTTGATGGTAAATTAAAGAAAGTTTGGAGCAAACCTGTACCTTGCATTTACCCTCTCCATACCCGTTATACCGTTTCCGGATGCCTCTGATTCGCACTGGCAGTGCCACCGGGCCGAGATACAAATGATTAATGACACGAACATGCGGAACCCATAAGAGGTGTGTTCATCTAAACCTGGGCTCTCTTCGTAACATGGAGGAACCAACGATACCCACCGGACAGTTCGTGAAAACGGGCGACTTGATCGTGAAGTCGTTGCCGGAAACCAAACCGCTGTCTGCATCCTATAGGCTGTCCCCTGAACAGTCCGCGTTCTTCAAGAGACAGATCGGTATCACAAATGACGAGGAACTTGAGAAACATATTGTGGACGTTCAAGAGCGGGCGTACAAGGCAAGTCTCTGGATATCAGATGAAAAGAAGCCCATGGGAAAGCGTTGGGATAGAACGCTGATTGCGAGGTGTCCAGATTTTTCCGTACAACTGCATCAAATCGATGTCCTTCCTCCAGTAGGTTACATGTCTTACGGTAAAGGTGAGATGCTCAAATTCGTGTAGCCTTGCGGTGTCCACACTTTCGGTATACGATGATATCATAAAGCTTGGGAAAGAACGCCCGAATGCGATCTTTCTCGACATTGGTGCATGCTGTAAGTCATTCTCAGAGTCATTTGCCTGTTCTGACCGCGGCCGGGGTGTGACTTTCAATCCTAGTCGGTGTCGATGGAAGAAAAGTGGCAGTGGACGGCTTTCCTCTCAAGAACATAATCAACTTTGACTTGGAGAAAGGTATGACCCACCGATAGCTATCATCCCAACTGGCCGTTGACGCATCGCAGGATTCAACGACCTGGGGCATGACCTCTTCAAGACGACGCCTGCGTCCTACCCAACCAACTATATCGTCGGAGATGCTATGGACCCACACGCCCTCCAAATCGTTCCGCCTTTCGATGAAGAACCGCCAACCGAGATACCTGACCTGTCCACGCTTAAGTCTTTGAACCCTCTCGCGGGACATTGTACCGTGGTGCATACATCTAGATTCTTCCACCTGTTCTCAGAGAAGAATCAGCTTCACTTGGCTAGGGCAATGGCAGGCTTGCTTTCCCCGCAACCTGACTCGATCATATGTGGTCAGCATGCTGGAATTGAAAAGAAGGGGATACTACACGGGGCATATGGAGGCAAGGAATTCGACATGTTTTGTCACTCTCCCGAGTCCTGGGAATCTCTCTGGGATGGAGAGGTGTTTGCCAAGGGGAAAGTGAAGGTTGACACGAAGATGGTGTGGATAGATGAGACGGATGGACCGAAATATTGGCTGTTGCAGTGGTCGGTGACAAGGTTGTAATGATATGTATGGACCAAGTTGAGGATTTGGTTGAGTCTTCGTTCAAGGAAGGACTCACCAGGTCAGTCCAACTGTCTGCAATCGAAACACGAGGACTGAGCATCCTTACGCTTCACCCTCACGGATGGAACAATTAGAGCGAAATCCTCGTTGAGATATCAAATCACCATGACCGAAAATCAAACCACGGGTGTATAGCAAGGATAGGTTGGCTACTCCACCATGCAACTAGCATGGCGTCGTAAAAAATCGACACCCGACTCGGACCTACCTCGATTTTTAAGGTACTTGAGCTTGCCAATGCGGTCTGGAATTGCTCACCGAAAACTGCGGGTTCAAAACGAAAAAAGGATCATTAGCATGTTGAACTTACATGTGTTCCCTTTGAAAGTTTGAGTACCCTACCGCTAAGTTTTTTTCCGAGAACCACTGCACGCGACCTGATGTTGTTCATCACCTTGTGCATGTTCCATAACAACACGACTGTACGACTGCATTTGTTTCAGTTGCCAGTAAGTCCCTTTGTTTGCTCCTGCAGAACTCCCAGGACTTTGAACGAGCGAGTCATGCGATGTCGCGGGACCGACGTTCCTAACGAATGATATTTTAGAACAACACGCAGGCTCCTACACATCAAAGGCTGTGAGTTGGACCTCGAGTCTGTCAGGCAGAGTCAGGGTCGTTCGAGTCCATCTGACTCGTTACCTGCCACTCAACCTCGTGAAATGACCACAGCCACGACGATGCTCCATGTTATAAAGCGCTCCATCCCCGCCACACTCCTGACTACTGGCAAGCACTCGTGTGCTGGTTTCAAGTCGAATTATCTGCCTGCAATCGCGTTCATCCCATTCTCAACTAACGTCGGAATGTCCACCACATCTGCGCAATGGCCTCCCGCATCCACAACTTCCCAGAACGTGACTCTTCCTCATATCCCCGAGCTCTTCGATCCCAACTTCCTTGATGTTCTCATTCCGCCTACCCCAGCTGGCTCAGGACCTAAAGCAGAGGGACCAACCGCGCCGGTACCCGCTAACGCCATGATGGAGGCTCTGCGGTCCACGGCCCATCTAAAGCTGACCACCAATGCAGCTCCTACGTTTAGCTCTACGCTTGTAGCGACTCTTGATGCCTATACGGGTCTTAGAACTGGCATCTCCGGAGAGACGATCGAGAAGTACCTCGGACGTGCGTGGGCAGAGGATCCAGAGCTAACTCTTCGTATTATATGGAGCACGAGGAGCATCCACGATGGAAAGGCGGAGAAGGAGCTCTTCTATCGTGCTTTTGGATGGCTTCTGGAGACTCATCCTCGTACAGCAATCTCGAATATTCACTTGCTAGTAGAGCCAGTTTGTCTGACATCTAATAAGAACGCTGATCGGAAACGTCAGGGAGGAGCTCATGGATACTGGAAGGACTTGCTCAACATTCTGGCCATGGCAACCCTTGACGAACTTCGTCCAAGGGTACCCCTCGCTCCCCGTTCCAATTTCTTGCACAACTACTGTGATGGCCATTCCCGTCCGGCGTTCAAGAATAATCAGGAGCAGGAAGAATGGTCTCGGGCGCAACGTGTTAAGAAGTTTGAACGTGCGCATGAGCGTCTCACACAGAAACTACTCCACGACAAGCGCTACCGTGCACTTTACATCGCAGTCTCTAGGCTCTTCGCGGATCAACTAGCGAAGGATTATAATACGATGGAGAAGATTTTCGCACTCCCTCCCTCCGCTACTAAACAGGAGCTTATGGATCTCTTGTTTGCGCTCTCCCTCGCTCTCAAGTGGGCACCGACTCCAGGCGGTGCACACGATCGTGTCACGAACATTTCTTCTGCCATTTGTCTACTTCTCCATGATGCACGAGTATCGTCTTCGATCGCCTACAAGGTTTCCTCCAACCACCATCCCACTTCGCCGGAGATGCACCTTCTTCGTTCCTTCTACCAGAGACACGTTCTCACTCGCGGAAGACGTCTGTCAGCTGTTCCTGAGCCCCTCATGTCGTCGAACCAGTGGTCGGAGATTGCCTACACCCGTGTGTCATCGGTGTGTATGAGCAAGAACAAGGAGAAGTTTTTCCTACACGACGAAGAACGATTCCTGAGCTACCTGCAAGACGTCGAGTCGGGCAAGAAGCAGATTAGTGGCGCAACACTCCTCCCGCACGTCCTCGTTCAGGAGGCCATCAAACTCCACCGCGATGCTTCCCCGGACTTTATGTCTATTGGGAGACAAACCCGTCGTCTGGCCGATGTCTTACACGAGCAAAGGGCGAGGCTTGCGGCAGCCAAGACTCAGGTGGTGAATGCTCAGTGGACTACGCTGGTAAATCGTTTGCGTGAATCTGGCCAATTGGATAATTCCATCGCAGTCTGTGATGTCTCCGGGTCGATGGGATCTATACTCTACGGACGATCCGGCAAAAATCAGAGTCCATTCGACGTCGAACCTATTTGGCCCGCTGTCTCTCTTTCTCTCCTTGTCGCTCGGCTCGCAAAACCTCCCTTCAACGATGCGTTCATCACGTTCTCTGCAACCCCCCGGCTAGTCACGCTCACTCCCGAATCAGCTGGCATTTCACTCGGAGAAACGATCGTGTCTATGGGGAAAGCAGATTGGGGAATGAACACCGATTTCAACGCTGTCTTCCTCAACCTCATCCTTCCTCTCGCCATCAAGCACAACGTTCCCAGAGATCAGATGATCAAACGTATCTTCGTCTTTAGCGATATGCAATTCGACGCTGCGCGGGGTGTGGCGAGCGATGGATCAGGCACGGGGCCGGTTACGGATGCGGATGCGGATGCGGGGTGGGAGACGAACCATGACGTGATCGTGAAGGCGTATGAGAAAGCGGGGTATGACGTGCCTGAGTTGGTGTATTGGGATTTGTCTAATCCGCAGGATGGACTTGGTATTACTGCACCGGTCACGGGGGATCGCGCGGGGGTTGCGTTACTGAGCGGGTATTCACCGTCGTTGCTCAAGGTGTTCATGGATGTTGAGGAAGAAGATGAGGAAGAGTGGGAGGTTGTTGGGGAGGATGGGAAGCTTGAGAGGCTGGCGATGACTCCGGAGGAGATTATGAAGAAGGCGTTGGGAAGGAAGAGTTATGCGGGGCTGAGAGTCCTTGATTGATTTGAACGCGCGATGGATACCTGGGCTTGTGCGTTGGTGATGATTCTGTATTCTAATTGTAACTGTACGCACATTGTAGTATAATATATGTAATGAGAACCAAACGCCTGCTCTGTGTAGTGTCTTTCATTCGACACTAGACAGCGTATACGCATTCGTGCATCCTTAGTTCATAATACCATCAGACTGTTTACTTTGTTATCAGCTCTTTGGACGACGCATATGATGGGGAAGGGGTGTATTGTTGGTACGGGTCATGTAGTGGGATACGGAAGTGGAGGTAGGAGAGATTGGGTGGAAGGTCGGGTTTTGATAGCATGAGAGGAAAGTTCTGCTAGCCGATGCCAGTCCAAAGACAAAGCAATGTGAGGCACAAGCGCAGCCACAGATCCGCACCACCTTGGTGATCAATCTCAGTAAGAAAGGGGATGAGTTTACTACGACTTGGAGTGTGAGCTGAACGTTCCTGTTGAGCTCAGAAAAATATACAAGTCTTGGGCTTAATTGTCGTTGTGTTTCACTCCATGCGTACGCTTATTACACCGCTAGTAGATCGAGGCAGATTAGCTACAGGCTATCTCAGATCGCTGACAAATAAGCGAAAATAAGCAAGTTGTTGTCGTAAAACCACAATATATTCACTCCATAATCGTGTTCTATTTGCTCTACATATTTTCCCCGTTTAGATAATATCTTCATGTCCTTTATAGCCTGTTATTTGTTTGTCTAGATGGACCAACATATTTGTTATCGTCTTTTAATACAATGGAACTACTTACCGAGATTGTGACTTTAGTTGAATCGTCTGACTTTTCGAATCCGCGGTCCACGAGCATAGTACATCTTGAATCGCTGGCGCCGCGCCGTAGCTGTACTCTCCATTGTAACGTTGTAGTATGCATTGCACGGAGCCTGCCGCTGGGAAATTTTCGGTCAGATGGGGAAGCCTCGACATTGGCTTTCCATACGCCGTGCCACGTGATTCCCGCCCACGCCTCTTCTCATGCATCAGATAGGCTGTGCATTGTTGCATATCGCCTGACGAAACCGCGGGCATTGCTGCTTCCCGCTGTCAGTGTTATGGGACAAGTACTTTGCCAACATACGGTGGTCACTGACAAGATTTGATTCACGATGCGAACCCAGGCTTTGAGATCTGAATCGTTGGGTCCGAGTCGGTCGTGATTCGGACCTGCTCCTCATGTAAATCGGGATTCAATCCTGGCTAGTCCGCTCTCCCGCCGTTTCATTCAAGTTCTGACGAGGCGGCGTCTATTGGTATATATGGCTGCGATCTATACTGCTGAGCAGTTCTCACGCCCTCACGCCCTCACGTCGCAAAGACGCCTACGTATACAGGACCCATGGCCTCTACCACTCTCGACGAGAAAGGTACCCCCCCACATTTCTGAACCCGAATATCCACCCACGTACTTGCTGACGAGTCCCCTCTTACACTAGTCTCACACACCCCATACTCAGAGAACCAATGTCCTCTGTATGCCAGTCCTACCCGAAGCGAGACGCTCTGCTGTTGGCCACTCACATCCCCATCCTCCTCTCCAACTCCTCTCCACCAAACCCCCACCGACACCAGCACCACCTCCCTCCATCCCAGTCACTACCAAGCCCGTCTATCCCACCTCATACTCGCCGTAAGTCACCCATCCCACTCACTCATCCTCACGTATCGCAGCTCACGGGACATATGCATATATAAACAGCAATGTCTCGTCGTATTGACTTGCTTCGTCGCCCCTTACATATCTCCCACGTGGACTAACCACGATCGAGCATCATCGTTGTTGACGATGGCAAGCAGCATATCACACGTCGGCTTGATCGTTCAGGCTCTCTATCACGTTTGGAGTCCTCGACGTATCGAAGACGCCCTGGAACAGCTCGTACGTATACGTCCGTCTCACTCTGTCTCTTCTCGTGCAGTGTTGGGATGGAAACTGATATGATATGATATGATATCGTATCGTATCATCATCCGTAAACAGGAAGAGGAATCTACACGCTCACGGGCCCTGATCTTCTTGACGACCCTCTGGTTCCCATATCTTCCCTTCTTGGCATCCGTGTTCTTGTTCACCAACAGTGAGTGTTTCATCCGCCTTTCCTGATGTGATTGTGATCGTGATCGTGACGGGATTAAGGTGTCATGTATGTCATTTAGGCCATAATTGGTCGATGAGATCGCCGACGCCTTGACGGCCAGAGTTGGAGTTCAAAAGGCGCCGAGATTCCTCTGTTATAGATGTGATAGTATGATGTATGTCTCTTGGCAGGATGTTTAGCTAGCAGTCTCTCTTGACGATGTGCGCTCGAGACAAGGCATAGCGCTACAGAACCATAATTTAATTGATTGTGATCGCAAGTACAGAACAGCGACTCGATCAAAATGTTATATTCGATAGCGGTAGTGATACAGATCCAAGGATAGCTTGTGATGCATGGCGCCTGTCATGACGTTTCTAGATAACAACAACAACATAAAAAAGCAAATAATGCGTCAAAGATCCACCAGCGAACAGCGAAGACGACGTTAATATAACCACTCGGGAGGAATGGTGTGCAGAAACAGCAACAGCGTGAAGAGACCGAGGGGGAATAATGATGCGATAATGAACGTAAGTTGTACTGGGATATCTGTGCGGGTGCCCAACATCATGGGAAGCATAGCCGAGAGAACCAGTAAGGATGGAATAACGAAGGGTTTGGGTGATACGACGACGTTGCTGATGAGGTATTGTAACGTGTACACAGATGCAAGGATACACGGGTAGTTTGCGACCGCCCGTTCGATCAAAGGGTGGTGTGCTCGTAGGCGGAGGCGGAATTGAAAGTAAAGGTAGAAGAGAAGGATGACGATACTGACGAAGCAGACGGGGATAGCAGCGCGTTGGAGTATCGTCATTCTTGGATCGATAGAGGGAATTGTCGGGGTGAATGTGACGATCGCGATTGCACACAGATAGAGAGCAGTCAAGCGACGGGGGTCACGTGATATAGGCATTTGTGGGTCCAACTCAGTGGAGGGGGGAGTCGCATATGCTCCCGCGGCGAATGTGGAAGGCTGAGTAGGCAGAGGGGGCATTGTTGCGTGCTGGGAAATGGGTGAAGTGGAGCTCAGAAGGTGTTGCTGAAGGGATTAGAAATACTAGTGGGTCGGAACTCTGTACGGGGTCCGTCTTTTTCCTGCCACCAACGTCAACCAATGTGCACCAGAGCAGAGGCCTAGAGTGAGGCCGGGTGACGGTGATGCTATGTACGGGTTGAAACGTCGGAAGGGTGAGCTCGACGGAGTCTACTTCAAGAGAGGGTGGATATAACTTTGTGCAGCAGGTGGAGGTTGGTGGTGTCCAAGATAATCACCTTTTATATGTAGAGCCCGAAATCAAGCGATCAAACTACCAAAACGACAGCAAACAAATCCGAAGGAAGATCCCAGGATTCTATACGTATGCGTTCATGAGCATATGTCGACTGCGCTGTTGGGGACAAAGTCCCTCCGAGTCCGAGTCCGAGTCCGAGTCCGAGTCCGAGCCCTTACCTACCCGAGGTCTGCGTCTGCCGCTTTCGCTGCGAGATTCACGAACCCGCCACCTTTGGCTGATGGCGCTTCCCTTCATTCCCTCTGGGTTGCAGTGAGCGTGCATGCCGTGGTCATTTATTCTGACTCAGAGTCAAAGTTACCGCCAACGCTCCAACTTGCAGGGCATTCTCCACCTGGAGGCCCAGCGGACTTCCGTCCGAGTCGGGGGCTGCTTCGGGTGAACGGACTTTCGGCCAAACACTTCCCCATTCGTTGTCCGTCGCCCAAGTACATCGTAACTTGTTTAAACTTCATTCAAGTTTCCATCATGTATCTGTTTGTTTTCCCCCCCTTCCAAGTAGAACTTTCCATCAGCTCTTTGGATGGAACACGTACGTTTGTTCAAACCCGACTCGGAATTCCGTGTGAACTTTGGGATTCTGCGGATTCACGGGTGTCTCTACCTTTGGTGGCGGAGACGGAAATCGGAATGGAACGTGATAAACGCATTGAATCTCCACTGAGTGATATATACCACCCACCCCGCAACGCTTTCCTCCGGGGTTTTCTCCCTGCCCAGTTTCTGACCTTTCCTCTCCGTCTCATCTTGAACTCTCTTAATAAGGACCTAGTGATACCTCTTAATCTTCTCCCTTTCGATCTCAATTGATTGCTCAGGCTGCGTTTACGGGAAGATCGTCGGGATTTTGTATGTGCATATGCAAACAGTTCTCTTTTTTGTTCCGAGTCACTAACTACTTTCACATCGTCCAATGACTCTCTTATCCGGGGTCGAGCTCGCCCCTTTGCCTGTCGTTGGAGATGTCGCAGCCGAGGTTGTAAATAGCGCTTCTGCTTCCGAGACACCTAGAACGCGGCAAGCTTCTCACATCAATGATGTCGTCGTCACGTCTGCAGAGACTAGACTTGTGCGGGAATCTATCACCGAAGTCTCTGCTCCAGTCATATCCCAGACAACGACGAACGCTTCATCGAACGCAACACCAGGCTTGGCTATTCCATTGACTGCCACCTCAGATCTACCATATGATACACCAGAGTCGAGTGCGTTCGCGACCTTCTTGCAAATCACGAGAAGACGAACCCACGGTTGGGCAAGAATGGAGGTGGATTCCGAGGCCGCTTCGGAGCACGACCCTCGTCGTATCACAGGCGCCCATGTCGGTATTGTTATAAGTCCTTTCTCAACAACACCCCTTCATCTGAGCTGACCGCGATCGAATTCTCTACTAGATGACAGTCCTCGTTACCATGCTGCAGAAAAACCCTTCCAATGACCCGAGGGTGACAGTGCTACAACGAGCTGCAATAGCCATCTGTCTCGTATCGACGATACTCTATTTCCTCCAATCTCGAAGAGCGCTCCGTCGCGATCCCAATGGTTCTTTCGTCGAGCGGGTAGTGGTGTATTATCCGTATCTACTCTTGTTCGCCTGTGGGGTTATCTACCTCATCAGTGTTGCGCTCCCATCTCCTCGGGCGATGATCTTCCCGTTTCTGCTGACCCTCTTGGCCGTCCTACCCATGGTACTGGCGCGCTATCTGTCAGCTCCGTTGATGTTGACGACATCGTTGTTATTCCCGCTCGGACTCGTCACCTTTCTGATCCTCCTTCCTTTCCTTTCCTCTGACTGGCTTGCATGACGACTCACTCGGAATCTTCATCTTTGGATACAACGTCTTTTGGAGTTATTGTTCCCTCGTCACTTGGCTTACACTGACTCTCTGCGATATGCGCTCGCTTTGTTGTGCTGATGCTGCTACCGCTCCCGGCGTACTCCTCCATTTTTTCAACTCCTATATCTACGCCCACGCCTGCTCTGCCCACTCTCCTTGGTGCATTAGAGCCATTCATTCATGTTCATGTTACTTATGATGTCACGAAGTATTTATCACGGGCTGTATGATGTACTCGCCGTAGATGCCCTTTCATTGACTGTATTGTAGAGATCCACAATCGAACACGTTGACTTGGTCATTCTTTTTGCCCGTGGGCTCGTCTATTGATGAGCGGGTGCGCGCGCAATGTTGGGTGTTGACGCCGGCACCACGGAGTACTGATCGTTGGTACGAAGTACGGAAGTAAATTAGAGTAGTGTAACCTTTCCAAAGTGATCGATCGATCGATCGATCGGATATGTAGCCAATATGTCAGGACGAGACAAGATAAGACACTCGACTGACATGTTTGAATCGAAACGTGTGACAAGTGACAGGTGCGATGATATATTACTTAATTAGGTTATTTCATTATTTCATTATTATGTTTTTGTTTGCGTCGCGCATCAATCCAATATGGCGGCAAGGACGGTACCCAAAAGTACGTTCAACCGAACGATAAAGGTGTCATCTAATGCTTCAAAACGCAGTATCGTGCTCAATTCATCCGGTGTGTGATTGATCGCCATTTGAGTGCGGCGTCACTCCATTGCAAATCTACGATATAGAATTAACTCAGAGCTATACTCCTTGTCAGCAGCTGAGCCTGGAATGAGGTCGATACTACGATGATTCGAAACTGCTGGCGGAGGGCTGGCGTTCTCCCGGATGCAGACTCAGAGTCACACTCTGGGACTGGGACTGTCAATCCATCACTCCGAGTTCCTATTCTCATCACTCATCTGTACCAACACTGAATGACCTAACAGGAGCACGAGCAATGCAAATTTCTGGCCATTGAGGGCGAAGGTGTGGGCTCAGGGTGCTTTAGGCGGTGTGGGTCTTGAAAAGGCATACGAAGGTAATTGACAATTCTCACGCTTGTAACTTCGAGACAACGCTAGGTATGTTCGGGCGGGAAACACGCGCGGCCGGGATGCAGAGCATGCAGAATAGTAAAATAACAATTGATCATAATACACAATAGCACCGCTGATTACCGCTAGACGAGTGTAATACATGATTTTTTGACTCTAGTACCCTATCTCTCACAAAACCCATACTCCGAATAACCCATACCCTTTTGGCCTATTCCGAGGGGCATGGGTTATAAGGGAGTCGACCGTATGTATATAGCTGTGTAGTGTAGTCGAGGAACTGAAATGAGAAATGAGAGAGAGAGGGAGGGAGTGGAAGGTCATCTTCTTTGAAGCATCGTTTTAGGAGGGTGGTGATGGAAGGTGTTGGATGTGTGTGTGACTACAATGCGACCCTCGACAGAAGTGGAAGGGGTGGAAAGGGAGGAGAGGGGAGGAGAGTGAGGAGAGGGGAAAGAGTGAGGAGCGCTAATGCTAACGGGAATAGAGAAGCGACGGTGATCATGAGTGGGACAGGAACACGAGGCCCCAATAATAGGGGTAGAACGGCCAAAATGATTACCAAGAAAGGAAAGAGGGTTAAATGAGGGGATGGGGGAGCGATGGTGACGAGCAAGATCGCATAGGCGACCGAGTGGAGGTAGTGTACGATTCGGAGCGACCTGCCTGCATGACGATGTTTGGAGTGGAGGAACGATAGTATCACAGAGAGCAAGCAGACGGCCACTGCGGCACGCTGAAGAACAGTGATGCGAGGATCTGGGGCAGGACCTGTGATCTGCATAATGGTAACGAGCATCACGATCTATGATAGATTGTATTAGTTGCAGCCGGGACGTCCGGTTCGCGTATGACTTATCACAGCGCTTACATAGGCGTCAGTCACTTGGTGAGTCTGGTCCTCAGGATGCAGAGGATCTTCAACGTTCATAGCCGCCCTTGGTAAAGCATGAATTTCTGTTTGGAAGACGGTTGTCGCCTCACGGTCCGTCAAGGAGTTGGACCGAGTGTTAGTGATGACACATCCGCCTTCTCCACGAGCTCCCTGGAGGGTGTCTGTCTGGCACATCGAGGTAACTGTTCGTAGTGGTACAGACAGGTGTGATGCATCGGCATTACTAATAGCATCAGACATCGATGATAAATGGCGAGTATACTAGATGAGCACGACGACCTAAGTCGAAAAGCGGAGGGATGAGGATACGCGAGTGAAGACGGGACGGATATGCAGAGGGGCATGTTTCTACATTTTATACAGTTCAGTGGCCATAAGAGAAGGAGTTTATCCCACCCGTGAGAATCTACTTGATCAATCCACCATGCACCACTCCGTCTATCTCCGGCTTGCCTCTTAGCTAGATTTGGTCTACAGCGTACAACAGTAGCCGCCAGATATTACGTAATACCCAGCGCAAGTCGAATTTTCCTTTCGAAATCCTTGTCGTCCGTCCATGGAGGCAATGCAAGCCGTGACTGGCGCACCGTACCGTATCTGAGTCAATATGTGGCAGACTCAGATGGTAGACTGCTACTGAATGACTAAAGCCTGATCGGATTGGTGGGCCATCTAACTAAACTAGGAACACCTGATTCTATCGATATTTCCACTCGAAGACACCCAGGTTGCGCCATATTCTGATCATTAGCCGCTGGACCGTTGTAGACGGTGGTAATTGGTGTGTGAAGTAGGTAACTTGAATTTGTACCGAACGTCACGGTGCTTATACATTATGGTTGTTACCAGACGGTCGTTTTCTGTTGTTTCTTAAACTCGCTGAACAGACGCAACATTTCCTACGGGGAGAGTGAAGTGTACGAAGGAATCCATGCGAAGATCATCAATAACAGAAATGGCCGCTGGGGCTCGATGGAGATTGGCACGTGGAAGAATCAGCCTGAACGCAAGAAAAAAGTCTTAGGAACATGGCCCATCAAGTGTCGGTTTGCTCGTGTACATGACACTGTCGGATCAGTAGACGGAAGAAAATTAGTGCGAACACCAACGAATGATCGATTAGGTATGCGACAGTATTTGCGGTTATGACGCTCAGAGGGGCACGTGGGGTACAGACACAATAGATGGAAGTACATATGTGTATCAATCAACGCGCTAGTGATGTGTAGCAATAAAAAAAGATATGAAAGGCAGATCATGATACCTGATGGTTATCCGAAAGTAGTACATTGTGCCTGCATTTTCTGTCAGAATCGGAAATTAGGAAAGAGAGAGAGAAGCCTGGGCACAAGAAACGTCTAAAGTAGGCGAAGACACCAGATAAGGGTGAGGTGGGCCCGGAGGGGGCTAGAAGCCGACAAAGCAGTGGAAAAAGCAACAGTTTGAAAGGGCGCATGGATCCTGAGCATGAGAAACGCATCCTTATGGCCGACTAGCTAAGCAGCTTCAAGGACATCCCAGTGTCGGTACTGAGATGTTTGCAGGCCGTTGGTTGCTACAAATGGATCACACCAGTCGGACTATCGAGCGCCTATCACGTGGTTTGCAGGTCCAGTTTGGTAGACTCACTTGCATACGTATATCTGATGCTTGTTTCTAATAAGCCAAAGCGCTCAGCAATCGCACATCGCACATGCCCCTAACTTCCCGAAATTGATAACGATGCATCCTAGTAGTAATACATAGCAATGTAGATATAAGGAATTACACGAGATCTTATGACAATACGCGTACGCGTATACCATGGAATACACTAAAATCTTCATAATCATCGTCGACACTGGTCCGTGACATTGCAGCAATGTCAGACATGAATTGACCGGCTCGTAATCTCAGAATAATAAGTAGAAGATACTATAACAGATCAGGCAAAGTGACAGCAAGAACGGAAAATAGGGAAACCACAAGGCGGACAAAAAGATGGCCGGACGTGTGTCTGCGGAATCAGATCCCAGTTGCTCCAAGGCTTCTCTGATACGTCCGGGACTCACGAGGTAATATATGGACTGAACGATCAAACCGACGAGTGACACGGTTCTCGTGACGGTCAGCAATGACAATGCCTCTTCGCGATTGGTCCAACTGGACGACACGGACAGCATTGCAGCACAGCTCAACAGGATGAACGATTGCACAGCTATCAGGGTTAAAAGACGAGCCTGATAGTGGTGTGAACGGAGATGGATGAGGATGTGTCCAAAATCACTCGGATCCACTTGTTGGGAACATGTGTGGTGGGAGCGAGGTTTGGGTAAAAGTAGTCGCAAACTTATCATTTCCATGAAGCCCCTCAATCTAATGCGAGCACTACAAGGTGCATCCTCGGAGCACTGGCTGGCGGCCTCTTTATCATCGTCTAATGTATCCCCTCGACGATAGCCCATGAGGCCAGATACATCCTCGTTGTGGGTGAATTGAAGGGGCATGTGTATCGCGTTGGCAAGCACCCAGCATTGTTCATCTTTTAAAGCCTGATATTGGAATGCTGTGTCAGTGGTATATCTCCGTGTCGAAGGCTTCCTTAAGGGTAAACATGTACGTCAGCTGCAGTGCCCAATGATGATGTGATGTCTGCATGGGCGTCTATGTAGAAGACTATGACTGAGACTCACTCGTTTCTACAGGTTGGCACGACAACTGGTAACGATGACTAGAACAGACGCAGAATTGAGAGCGATGGCATGGTCGCGCTCAGACTCAAGTTCTCACCCACTTTTTTTTGGAGTTCTCATGCTGTAACTTGCTTGCCTATGGTATGTCCCTGAGGAGAGGCCTTCTGGAAAAAACCCGAACCGCCTGGAGCGGGCTGAGAGTCCCAAATACGGATTGGAACCAGTACATGGTTTCCCTCCCACCGCTTACGGGGGTGCTGGATCGATGCGTTAATGATTTGGAATGTAACGGTCGGCCCAGCTTCTGGTTCATGTCACGAGTTCTCCACACATCTCTTTACGAATGAATTCGTACTTCCCTCCTCCTTACTGGTTACCCCCCTTTGATTCCCGAAAGCTAGCGACGGTGAACAAAACTCAAACTCCTTTGTAAGTGGTACAACGATCGATAATCTGCACAGCCCACGTCAATCCAACACCCTCCATCTCGTTCAAATCGCAAACGCCATCAACTTCTGATTCAAATATTCTTCAATACCATGACCTCCCTCATATCCTGTCAGAAAAAATAACACCAATATCAATCATCGCGAACTCGGGATTCAAAACGTAACCATAAACCATAAACCGCCAAAAAAAAAAAAACTCACCGAACCCGCTCTCCTTGACACCTCCAAACGGTGTACTCGCAAGACCGACCAACCCGTTATTCACTCCAACCATCCCCACCTCCAGCGCTTCCGCCACTCTCCACGCCCTCCCTACATCCTTACTGAAAAAATATCCCGCCAATCCGACATCCGTGGCATTCGCCAACGCGATCGCTTCTTCCTCTGTATCGAACTTCATCAGCGCAACAACGGGACCAAAGACTTCTTCTTGGTTGATGTCAGCGGTGGTAGGGACGTCGGAGAGGACGGTGGGGGCGTAAAAGAGACCTTTGCCATTGATGGTGGTGGAATGGCCTCCGACAAGGATGGAGGCGCCTTTTGAGACAGCGTCGTCGACGAGACGAGCAACTTTGGCAAGGGCTCGGTTGTGGGTGAGCGCGCCGATTGTCCTGTGAAGAGGATGGGGATGTAAATGGGGACGTATCACGAAGCTGGATAGGTGCAAAAACACACGATGTTTCGTCCAGTCCGTTTCCGACCTTGAATGTGGCCACTTTTTGTGCGAGTCGTGAAGCAAAGTCCTCATAGACAGAGGATTGGACTAAGATACGGTTGGGAGCGACACAGAGCTGTGCTGAAGAGTGGAATTTGCCAAGAATAAGACCTTCTACGCTCGTGTCGAGATCAGCGTCGTCAAAGACGATAAAAGGAGCATTTCCCCCGGCTTCAAGCGCTAACCTTTGACAGAAAGAATCCGATGGATGAGGTAGTATAGGGGAAGAAAACGAAAAGAGGTACTTTTTGAGCGTTGCAGATGACATCTTGTACAAGGACTTGGCTACGGCCGTCGAACCAGTGAATGAAACCTTCTTGATGATCTTATTCTCGCACATCTCGCGACCGACTTCTTGGACGTTCTTTTGAGTAGTTACAACGTTGACAACACCCTCGGGCACTCCTGCTCGACGACACAGTTCTGCAAGGACAAGCGTGCTGAAGGGAGTTTCAGGAGACGGTTTGAGGACAGCCGTGCATCCTGCTGCCAAGACTGCACCGAGTTTGCGGGTAATCATCACGGAAGGATAATTCCAGGGTACGAGGATGGAACTTCCGATGGCACGGAGATGAGGGCTCCCCATATGGGAAGGAGAAGCATATGCACTTACACGGGACTCGGAACCTACCAACAGGTTGCTTGATCACGACGTTGCGAAACATTGGATATGGTGAGGGGATATATTCCCCATATGTGCGAACGGCTTCCTCAGCTGCACGACACAAGCTCGTTTTCCGTATCTTTTACAATTAAGCGGACTGAAGGACTCACCATACCACTACAGGGTTAGATCAGTAAGTTGACGGAATCACTTAACAATTCAAGACTACTGACTTCAATGAAGGCTGCGCTGTTCATGGTTTCATCCTACAAGTGTCATTATGAACAATGCAGAGCACTGCGAAGAGTCTCGAGACAGCACACCTTGGCATGAGCTAGGGTCTTTCCATTCTCCAGCGTGTACCAATAAAACACGTGAGAAGGACCAAAGTCCACCCAAGATGATACGCACGATGATTCTGGCAATGTCATCGAGGTTCTCCTGCATCAATACCGAGAGTTTCACAAGGATGTCATGGCGATACTAAACACACGTCATGTCAGCACCAGCCCACGAAAAAGTTGGAACTTACCTTGGTCGTTGTCTTGCTCCACGTTTGGAATGTCCTCTCAGCAACAGCGATAGCAGCTTTAGTTTCTTCGCGACCCATCTCTGGAACTGTACCTAGCAGCTCTTCGGTCGCGGGGTTCGTGACGGAGATAGTTTCGCCTGTATAGGCGTCTACCCATTTTCCATCGATATACCCTTGTGTTTTGATGAGACTGGGATCCTTGAGTCCCCACTAACGAGCACGATGGTCAGCTCTTGACGCATTCCGAGCTCGAGCACAAAAGAGAGCCCCCCGACTCAATGGCAGAGGGTCACCGGTGCATTTGCCATTCCGACGTACCACATTCTCGTTGATTGTACTCGCCATATGTACGACAGTCTCGGGTGTTGCACGAATCTCTATAGACTACGCCTCGCGACCGACGGTGTCCTTCGTGTAAGGATTTTGAAAACTAGAGAAGATAGCAGATATGGGCAGCATGTCATTGTCTTAGGTACTTATTCATTGAGAAGTGTGGCAGTTCAAACAGTTAGATCATGATACTGATCAGTGGAGCGAACTCGGCCACTGCAATGAACCAACCAGCTGACCACGGTGTGATCGTTTGATCGTCAACTTTGATGTGATAAAGAGGTGGAAGAACGACAACCGGCCAGTCTAACTGTGTCGTTTCATCGTTGATCACTTGCATGGTTCAGTCGCATCCTCGGGGTTAGGCCTATGTACGCATCCTGATGGGTGATCATCACAGTGATACACCATGAAAGGAGTTACATAAAACACACAGCTCCGTGGGGCACTGGGCCAGCAAGCACTGATTCGTGCTCGCACCATCACCTCCAACTTGAAGGATACTCATCTCCAACTGTTTACTATTAGAATGTCGACCACGTCCGTTCAGTGCCCTCGCGCAGCAGCGACCTCGCAGAACGTGACTCTTCCCTCCATCTCCGAACTCTTCGATCACAACTTCCTCGACGTTCTCATTCCACCTCAACCTACCTCAGAGCTGAATATCGAACAAAAAGGATCGCCTACACAGTCCAATGCCGTAGTGGCTGTCCCTCAGTCTACATCCAACCAAAAATTCACCGCCAATGGTGCCCCTACTTTCAACGCTACACTCATACCTACCCTTGACGCGTTCATTGGCCTTCAAACTGGCATCTTCGGAGAAAAGATTGATCGATACTTGACCAACTCTTGGGAGGTGGATCCGGACCTAACGCTTCGCATCATCTGGAGTACGAGAAGTATCCATGATGGCAAAGGCGAGAAAGAGCTCTTCTACCGCGCATTTGGGTGGCTTTTCGAAACTCATCCTCGTACGGCGATCTCCAATCTTCACTTGCTAGTAGAGTCGGTCTGTCCTAGATCCAGCAAAGAAACCGGGAAGAAGCGTCAGGGGGGATCTCACGGCTACTGGAAAGACTTGCTCAATATCTTGGCTATGGCCACCCTCGACGAACTTCGTCCAACGACTGTTCTCCGACGTCGATCAACTTTCCTTCACAACTACTACGATGGCAAGTCCCGCCCGGTATTCAAGGATAACGAAGAGCAAGAGCAGTGGTCTCGTCAGCAGCGGATCAGACGATCCCAGCAGGCTCACGCGCGTCTCACGCGAAAGTTGATCGATGACAGACACTACCGTGCTCTCTACATAGCCGTTGCCAGGCTCTTCGCCGCTCAATTGGCGAAGGATTTCAAAACAATGGAGGAGATCTCTGCATTACCTCGTGATGTCGATAGGAAGACTCGGATGTCGTTGATGTTTGCTCTCTCCCTTGCCCCAAAGTGGGCTCCAACCCCAGGAGGTGCTCACGACCGCGTCACGAATATCACTTCCGCTATCTGTCTGCTTCTCCACGAGACTTTGATCGCATCGGGGATCGTATTTTCTCCTGACACCACACTACCAGCAATGGATATGCATATCCTTCGCTGCTCGTACCAGAAGCGAATCCTGACGCGTGGAAGACGCTTGCTGTGTTCTCCCGAGCCCCTTATGTCGTCCAACCATTGGTCCGAGATCGTCTATTCGCGGGTGCCCTCTATATGCATGACCACGTATAACGAGAGATTCTTCACACGCGATGAAGACCGATTCGTGAAATATCTGCTAGACGTCGACGCGGGCAAAAAGCAGATTAGCGGCGCCACTCTCTTTCCTCACGTCCTAGTCCAGAAAGCAGTTCGACTTCAGCAAGCCTCCTTTGTTCCGACGTCTATCCGCTCACTTTCCGGTGTTAAGCGTGAGCATCAACGCGCGCTGACAGAGGCCCAGGTCCAGCTCGTGAATAGTCAATGGAATACGCTCGTGAATCGTCTTCGCGAGTCAGGTCGGTTGGACAACAGCATCGCCATTTGCGACGTGTCCGGCTCGATGGGGTCCGTGAACTACCCAAGCCTCGATGAGAGCCAACATAATTCGTCGTTTAAAGTGCGTCCTATCTGGCCTGCTATATCTCTTTCCATTCTCGTCGCGCGACTCGCAAAACCTCCCTTCAACGATGCGTTCATTACATTTTCCTCGACTCCCGAGTTTGTCACCCTAGAGCCCGAATCGGCTCGTGTTTCGCTAGGAGAAACAGTCAAGTCCGTGGCGAAGGCTTCCTGGGGGACGAACACCGATTTCAACGCCGTCTTCCTTAATCTCATCCTTCCTCTCGCTATTCAGCACAAAGTCCCCAAGGAAGAGATGATCAAACGTATCTTCGTGTTCAGTGACATGCAGTTTGACGCCGCACGAGGACGTACCACGGAATGGAAGACGAATCACGATGTGGTTGTTGAGGCGTACGAAGAAGCAGGGTATGATGTACCCGAATTGGTGTATTGGAACCTGTCTGATCCACGGGACGGCCGTGGTATCACTGCACCGGTTACTGGAGAGCGGGAGGGAGCGGTGTTGTTGAGCGGTTACTCGCCATCGCTGCTCAAGGTGTTCATGGAGGCCGAGGAAGAGGAGGAATGGGCCGTTGTAGATAAGGCGGGTGGGATTGTAAGAGAGCCAATGACGCCTGAAGAATTCATGAAGAAGGCTCTGGGAAGGAGGAGCTTTGATGGACTCAAAGTTGTGGACTGATGTACAACGTGGACTTTAGGACTCGAAAAGATACCCCTCATGTACGATGTTACATATGTACAACTTGTTGATATATTTGTTCATTCGTGTTATAGTTAACAACACACTCATGCATCATTGCAACGCGTTGAAGAACGAGTCTGACTTCGCGCGGACGTTGTGATGTCGGATTGTTTGCCAAGTGGCAGTCCGGAGACTTGTTCACATGTCTCATGCTAGCATGATACTAGATTCAACATTCGTACGACAGGATCACACGCTGAGAAGATAACCTTGCGTCAATACTTGAAGCTTGAAGTTTGAAGTTTTGTCATTCAGGACACGTACTGTACGTATGTAATATTGTCTCGGAGTAAATGGATTGATCCCCGCATTTCTCTTCAGACTGTGCCTCAATTTCTATCCGGCAGGATTAAGTTATATCGCTCATTTTGTCTATTCTTTTCATGGTCACTTGAAATGTCAACCCGCCGCAGGATATTGATATTTGTTTCTTCGAGTATTTCCGTGCTGGGCTTTTGCCAATGCAATGTGAGTGAGTGACACTGATACTCATCGACCGACCTCGCCGACTTCCCATCATGTTCTCCTCAACTCTCCCCCAATTGAGAGCTCTTTGCTGACGTTTCGTTTGATGAACCCTAGTGGAAGTTTAGGTACGTGAGGTCTTAAGAGGGTGCTGAACGTCACCCCATAGGGATCATAAGCATAGCCTTTTCTAACTAGACAGTGGAACATCCTCGTCGGGAGACTCGGATAGCTTCCCCTTCTCACAACAAGCGAGAGCCATGCTTGCAAACAAAGTTCCTGATTTCACAGTCGAAGGTCTCGAGTCTCGAAATGCTCTCCGGACCACTCTTCGGTTACTATCAAGAAGCCTAAGGGTACAGGATGAAATCGTTCATCTGCGGTACTCTGCGTCGTGCTCACCTCAGTTCTCGACCCGCCGCAAAACGTTTTCTTCCTCAAGCTTACCTCGGTCTCCTCCTTTTCCGATACAATGACAGTAAGTATATGTACTCTTCGACCTACTTCGGCTCGTCAGAGTTGTCATCCGATTCAGCACTCTGCTTGACAGCTTACTTGATCAGCAAATGTCCGAGACGATATAAAAACCTGCTCGATATCAAACGCTTGAATCCATCGACCCCAAGTCTACCATCACTCGCAATCATCATCCACATCTCTTCACGATGCTCACTGTTGTACGCACCCAATCTTGCTCCCTTCCGACGTGTTCCTGACAATCATTCTAGTCACTTTACTGGCCCCGGGTCGATTCTTGGTTCTCGTCAGCTTCCTCCATCCTTGTCATGGGGGAAGCAGCCCAGGAGGACACTACACAAATGTTCAAAGCAAGGTGGTATCGTGGTGTGTGGAAGCATTCTGCTGCCTCTATTCTTGCCGACGAAGCGACGATCGAAGCAGTGGAGGAGGATGCCACTCACATGTCCAGCTTGAGGTGGGATGGCTTCTGGCATATGTCAGCAGCCTCCATTCTCGTCAACGAAGCCATGAATGAGGCAAAGGAATAAACCATCCCCGACAGAATCGGACGTCAGTGAAGTAAGTACGCGAGCACATCTTCATAGATCATCGGTGGGTGCTAACCCGAGTTGCTATGATTGCTGTTCACCTTCAGAGTGTCCAAGTCTTGAGTCGCTTGCTTTGTATGATTACGACGAGGCGTCTTTTTGTGCACGAATGTATGCGTGATCTTTTGGAATGTTATTTTGTTGAGGTATCATGATTTGGGTGAACCATTATCCTGATGACGGCCTATTGTCGAATCTTGTCAAGACACCAGCATCGGAGAGACTACAGAAACAGTCGTTGGCGAAACCCCCATAAGGGTGCGAAAATTAGACCATTTGTCGTATGATCTCAGACAGCCGAACAGAAACCCAGAACGGGACAGGAAAGGTCTTAAAGGGCGTAAAGAGGTGAAACAAGCAGTTTCATGGTGCTGTTTTCCGGGTTGGCATTTGATTATTCCCAATGGGATAGCCTTCTGCTTGTTTCTGGAACTACATGCCTAGGTGCGAAGAGAAGAACCTCAATGCAAAACATCCAGCGGCGCAGTACGTGAAGTCCTGATGCAGTTGAACTTTCCAGGTGCACGAACCAAGGTAATAGGCGCTGTTGTTTCTAGTTAGACCTACCCTCCCTGTGACAATGCATTTGCCAAAGAAATACAAAGTCAATTTCACACTGGATAATCTTCCGACACGGCGACCGCGCTCCCCTACGTTAGCCTTACAACGAATGCCCTAGATATCACACTTCGATCCCCTTAAACTCCAGACATGAACTGTCACTGATAGGGAACAATCTTCTTCCCATATATCCCTTTGACATTCCTCGGTTCCTACTTGACAGATGGTTTCTTTTCAGGATTGCTCCGTTTCCTATCGTTCTTCTCCGGCCACCTTATCTCCAATGACAAGTTCGATCTGCTGTTTGTTCGGATCACTAAGAGCCTCTGAGCGTATAAAAGCCTGCTCGAAATCGAACGCTCGAAAGCATCCACCCCACTCAACAAGTTTATCACCACTCACCTCTCTTATCGAACGTTCAATATGACTGCTTCTGCTGTACGCATCCACTTCAAATAACCCACCTTTGACTGCTCTTCTCACTCCTGCTCTAGTTCTGGATCCCGAGTGTTCCTTGGATTGAATCAGCCACTGCCATCCTGGAGGCACAAGCTTTAGAGGAGGAAGCCCAACAGTCTGAGAGCGGTGCTGAAGACTAATCAGTAAGTCGATCAGGTAGGCACTATTTCCTACCGTGTACACCAGGTTAGAATCATGATCGTGTCAAACAGGCACCTGCCTTCAAGTTCAAAGTGTTATGTTGAGTTATGCAATCGTGTATGTGCCAGTGTAGTGCGCAAGTTTGCTTCGTACCAGTGTATGTGTATATGAGCCGAGTGTTTGTTGGATAAACGTCGGATCTACGAGCGTCAAAGGACAAGAGAGTGTGAATATGCGAAATGTACTCGCACCTACGGTCAATAAATTCCCCCTGTGGACTCAACAGACCTCGTACAACATCTCCTTACCTAGCCCGAACTCAATCACGCCTGGATTGAAAGCGTGGGGTCAAAAGCAAAGCACCCTTTGAGTTGTGCCGCCGAGTAATCTACTATTGTACTCGCAGTTTTCGTTGCAACTGTATGTAGGAAAAGCCTTCGACTCCATGTAGCGCCAGAGGCAGATGGTGAAGTTCGCTGAGCCGCCCAAGAATGGGGGAAGTAGAGCAGACAACAGACTTTCGGGCAGGCTCGGACGATTACCAAAGTGAAGAAGGTCCTGCTATATCATTCTGGACGATATCTATGGTGAAGAAGGTCCAGGAGCTGCCTACAAGAGACTCAGTCGGAATGGTAGTCAGCGTTCCAAAGGCTTGCACCGCGACCAGGACTTATTCGTAGACTACTCGTCAAGATACTCCGATCACTCTGATGTTCCATTCACGCATACAGCATTACACGAAACAATCCAATCTACCTCATACACGACACATGAACTGTGAGTACTCGTGGTCTAGCACTCCGAGGGTGAATACCGGACTGAAGTAACTTGAATAGTGTGATTCTTGATCCGTAGATGATGATCCTTGTAACATATGCGCTTACCTCGTTCTTCCGTTGCCACCAAACGGCAGTTACTCTGCTTCCTCTTGCTCGGCAAGGATGGAAGCTGCCGTCTGCTTCCAGGCACGATTGATCCAAGAAGAAGCAGGCAGGTTGTCTGTCGCTTGCTCGGAGACAACGGAAGTTGCTGATTCCCGCCATATAAGGGAAGGAGGAGTGACAAGATTATTTGTAGCGGATGCATACGACAGGGAACATTGTAAGAAATTGTAGGTGAATTATGATAGATCATGATTTCTGGATAATCCTTTCAAGATGCCGAATTTGAGTGGGCTTTTACACCGTTAGAGGCTCTTGACAGAAAGATTGTCAAACGGACCGCTGGTTCGAGTTGGAACATCTGGTTAGACGACCTCGAGGCGGGGTAGCAAGTACGTGAAGGCGTTTCGTGAATGGAGTTGGAATGAAGAATGCGAACCGAAGACGAGTACAACTTGAAGGTGAGATCCGAGAATGAATAACTGAACTTAATTTACTACGTACTCACGACAAGCAAGGAACCCTTCTGCTCAGATGATGCATGATCATGGTGGTCATGTATCCGGACTTCTCTCCTGAGCATTTAGGCATCTGGAAAGGTGAGTCTTCGCGTATTCGTCCGCGAGAGTCCAAGAGAAGATATTGGTGAATGAGCTCCCCTCACGTCATCATGGGACGTACGTGCTTTACTAGAGACAGTGATACATCATTGAATTGACCTCGTGCGCAGTATTGAGAGGTGATTCTGGACAAGTGTGTTCTATTGTCTACCTTGAAAAGGCTAGTTGCCCTCGTTCCTCGCTCTGGTTTTGGCTCGTTATGCGGCGATGTTCAACACCCTCTAAGACCTCACATGTATTAGAACTCACCCCATTGGTAGCGTGTGTTCTGCGACGGCTGATCAAGATATAGCACCCCATGAAGTTTAACACGTTTCACGGTCAAGCGCTGCTCCAAATATCTGATATACAGGTTTAATTTGAACCCGGATCCGAACAGAAACTAGCAGAAGGATTTAGGGACATTCTGCTTGACAGTCGAGGGAACGGTGAGCGTTGCTATTGTCCCATTGATTCTGGCCCGTGTCACGATTCGCATGACGGACAACAGATAATATCGCTCCCGTCGTCTTACATGCCCTTGAAACCGTCATTGTTTGCGAGTGCGATATGTCGGCGCGATTTCCTCTCCTCGCTTACAGAGAGGAAGAGAACTTCGTGGTTGAACATTGAACGCCGATGACTGGCATTGTATGGCTTGTTACTACTTTCAGGGGCCGTGGCAGAGAGCCATATCCACAAAATACCTCAGACACGTACGTCAGAACGGAAGGGAAAAAAAACTGAACCCGAAAAGTGTGGCGAAGATTCGGGGAAGGTTAGGTTAGTTCGGGAACTCTCAAAGACCTCATGTACGCCAATATTCACCTCGGCGTGTCGACCACCATTCTATGAGATTGATATGCCATGATCCAAGTTCGACCTGGAGCCGAAAAGATACCTGACTCATTCGCCCACATGCCCGTCTTCACGTACATACTCGTTTGAAAGGCCTGTTTCACATTGAGTATGAGTCAGAACGGGCTCGAGAGGATATATAAACGTGCTCAAAATCGATCATTCCAAGCCATCAATCGCAAGCTTACCCTTACTCACCTCTCTCATCGACAACCATTCTCACAATGTCCCCCAAGACCTCTGCTATAGGTAATTGGATTGACACTATCCTGATATGGCGCCTTTCCGCTGTAGACATTGTCGCGGAACAAACTTTGGAGGAGGCAGCTCAGAAGAACGGGGGTGAGCCTGTTTGGTGGGAATTTGCACCTGGACAGATATGGGTGGATTCTGCCGCTTCCATTCTCGATTACCAAGCTGCTGAGGAAGAACGTTTGGCCCAGCAGAGTGACATGGAGAAGAACTAATTGATGAGGTGGGCAATGTTTGTTGCCTTCACGGACCGCAACTATGATCGTGTGCTGATTGGAACATGTTGACGCCGATGCCAGATTGAGTACGCACTTGTCTTCCAAGTGTATGGATTTCTGGTGGATCGCTCCAAGAGTGATTTGTGAAAGTGTATATGTGTACCTGTGTATCCGCGAATATCATGGATGGTGTATAAGAATACTTGGAGTGACAGTGAGCTAGATTGAGTCAACATGGGAAGACCTCGAATTTCACCCATCATGGGGATCCAGATATCCAAGACCCACCTTGATCCTACATTGTTTTTGTTGCTTGTGTGAGATCTTGAGCAACTTGAAACATCCACGAATATCATTGCAAAGAGTTACTAGTACACTTCCTCCGAGTCAAGAAAACAAAAAAAACCGTATACAAACCTATCGTCCACCAATGCAAAGCACGAAAACACACGAAGAAAAAAGACAAAGATACAGACGGACCGAAAGCGAAAACGAGAACGAAACAGCAAGACACACGAATCCCTTCTAGGACCTGAGACTGGCACCGTATCTATATGCCCACATGCAGTCGTCGCTCTAGTCCGTCAGTTTACCAGTACCTTGTACACCATCACCAGTTCAGACACATGAACCACATTCTAATGGCGTCTCGCACTTCCCCAACTATCGTCACTGCCGTCTTCGCTCTCCTCACTTCCTTCGCTGTCACCGCCATGTCCCGACATGCCTTCCCTCACACCATTCGTGTTTAACGGGTGCTCGAAAATGAGGAATGGATTGTTGTCTGTGTCGGGTACGGGACCCGTACGTCCACCTGGTGTAACAGGAGATGCGTCCCAGTCGCTTTCATCATCACCAACCGACAAGAACTCGTCCCCTTCCGATTCGGACGGCTCGCGCCTGACCAACGGTGAGAGGAAAGACGCGAAGGAAAGCGTCGGTGACTCGGCGGAATGTACTGGAGACCGAGAAGGAGATCCAGAGACAGAATCTGAAGTTACTCGAAGCAAGGGCACCGAAGGGAATGGTTGAGTTTGAGGGGGAGAGGGAAGGTCTCTGAAGTCACCAATGATAACCTCGGAACCGCCACTGGAGGGGGACGATGGTGCTGAAATGATACCGATCGATGACGTAGGTGGGGACACGACGACTGGGGGTGTCGGCGGAGCCGGGTACCGTTCCGAAAGGGATGCGACAGAAGCGAGTGATCCGTTGTCGGAGCTGAAGGCCATGGGTTCGATGTCAGAAGTATGGTGGGTGTCTTCATCATCACTTTCGATATCAGTACCCATCAAGACCTCGTTCGCGAGGCCGCTTCCTCTCCTGTATGTGCCAGAATTACCAAACGTCCGGGATGAGCTCACAGAGTTTGCTCTAGATGGAAGTGTTTCCCTCGAGCTGGACGAAGATGCTGACGAAGATCCCATGAGCCTTGAAATGGGAGAGAACGGTCTCTCTCCGTATATCTCGGCGCTTGAACGGGGTGTATCCGGAAGGAGGGGACCAAAGGGACAATCATCAGCCATGACTTGATACGTAGGCGTAAACGGCAAGGGAAGTAGCCCGGTGTCATTTGTAGGTGACCGAACGAGAGTGATACTTGTGTTGGGCCTAGGCATGGCCAGCGGAGTGGTCGGGGATAGAGAAATGGGAGAGTGGACATGATCAGCCGGCGGGTGAGTTTGCGCCGTAGACACTGAGGATGCATCCCACGGAAGTTCTGGAATAGGGGAGGGCAGGGAGGGCGGTACGACGAACAACGTACTTGCTTCTCCTGAGATTGTCGTCGACTGAGACCGGGAGCGACGACGAGGAGTAGGAGGGAGCGACACAGTACTTGATGTGATTGGAGATGAAACATTAGAAATCACATGAGTCGATGCAAGCGGTGTATGAGTAAGAGAAGGAAACGACTGCAATGAAATCCAAGTCAGATTGATAGAAAATAAAGCATGAAGTCCGCACGAAGGAGACTAACCTCGTCCAAGGTTGTACTTGTGGTATCAAAACCATCAAAGTCGTGACCAGTTCCTTCCGTTCTTCGCCTTCTGAGTCCCTGGTTTCTCTCCTGACTGCGCAGGACTTCGTTCCGCCATTCCTTCACTTCGTCGGAAGCAAGTCCGTCGAGTTCATATGCCTCGCGGAAAAGGTCATTAGGGTCTGATCTTTCAATCCCATCGGGATCTCTACTTCGGTTAAGCAGAACGTCCCCTTCATCATTCGAGGAATGAGAATCAGACGAAGTGGCTGAATCACGTCGACGACGGCGAGAGGCAGAAAAGGGAGCATTCTGCCGCCTATTACGAGCTAAACGTCTTCGTTGCAGAAAATCTTCCGCCCATGTTTCAATCTTTGGTGCGATGTGTGGTTCGTAGACAAACTGTGCAGCGGGATAACACAGCGTGTGAGTGCACGTGTTTCATCTCGTGGAGAGACTGTGAACCCACCTCTTTGAACGCATACACAGCCGCTGCTGCACTAAGGGCCACGACGACGTAAACAACTGGTGGAGGCATGACTGTCGAACTGAATGAGAAGGGGAACGATATCCCAGATAATCGTGATTCGTACCAGCTATTCCAGGAAGAGAGAGCAGGAGTGATCTGAAAGGCGAAAGTCGTACTAGATCCCTGTCGTTGTTGTGGTCAGTTCGAGGATAAACTGAGCGCCGACAAGTTGGAGGTACGGAAGACCTTCCCTAATCGACCACACGCCCCTCTCACCAAGGTCCGGAAAAACCCGCACGTATGTAATTATGTCAACTTGCTACACTCTCGGCCTCGCCCTACGGTGTTCCCGGACCGTAACTTAGAGCCAATTCAGTATCCCGTTATAAGAGTACAGCGTATGGGTTGTTGGAGAGTTGAAACGTTGACTGTATACCGTATCTCATATGAATTTAACGGTGACTTCGATGACATGGACCCTGCCCCACGGTGGGTCTAAGAGCTCATCGCCAACCCCGACTGGGACAGACAACGAAGGCAGCATCGCTGTGGTACGATGGCTTGTTCGTCACCTTCTCCGCTGAGCACAACTCTCTCACGATAACCATGAACGACCTGGCGGTGTAGAACGTACTGGCATTGATGGCATTACAGGTACCTCCGCCGTTGCGAGTTGACTAACTGTGAGTTAGTTTGAACGGAGACGTTCTCGTTCTGGGAGACGGGGACACCAACATTACCTAAGTGGCCTACGACAATGCTCTCCATGTCTTCGAACAGTGTCTGAGCTTAACGATGCTTATCCCTCAAACATTTCTCAAATAAGAACTCGACGACAGTGCATGGATGTGCAACCGTGCCCCAGAAGGCCAGAACTGCTGCACGGACCACGGACCTTGGCACAGATGGGTTAGGGAGCATGTTGCAATGGTGGAAACGCAGTAGCATCCCAGTCAGGGACACATGTGTAGGTGTCCTGGTGAACTTGAGCGATAGGAGTTGGACTGTGAGTACTATATTCCCGGTTGAAATCTGCCTCTCTTCCCGAGCCATCAGGGAGCCACTTGTTACGGATGCAACACATCTCGTTCTTGGTCCGGAGACAGCTGGGGCTTATTCAAGGCAACACAACCCAGTTCAATGATTCCCCTGGATTAAGTCTAGTTTCTGACCTTGTCGATCATGTTCTGCGTTGATTGTGCAGTTTATGCCACGACCAATGTACAGCCTTGTCTCCTCTGGGTCAAAAAATCGATTTTCGAGGAGAAGAAAACAATTAGTCCCGGGCTGATCTTGCCGTTGGGTATGACGTAGCAGGGGAAACAGTGCTGGAAATTTGTTCTTGCCCGTCTAGTGACATAAATCCTAACGGAAAACTCACGTCTAATGGCAGATGATGCTGGACCAGACATTCATCATCGCAGTACAGGGACATCCAGCCAGATCTAACGAAATCAACGACTGAAAATATTAAGGCCTGCATGCTTAGCTTGTGCGCGAACTGGCCTGGCGAAACGAGGAATGGGGTAGGCGAGAGCTGTTTCGCGCGATATTGCTGGCATGTAAGTACAGTCAGTACTAATCGATTCACGAATAGCGACACTGAAGCTGTCCGTACTGCTCGCAAAAGGCTTCTGTCGTTGGCCGTGGTAGTCGGTGTTTTGGTGTTGTGCCAATGTATGTTGTTACTTAAGGTATTGGGTCGATTCCCGTGGACTATGCTTTGGTAGCAATTGTTGTGTGGCGTTCCCGAGGATATATCCTGTACGTAGACCATTTGCACAGTCGTATATGATTATTTTTCTATGACGATGGACAAGATAAGTGCTTAAAATGCTCGGAAAAGAGGCAGGCGAACGTGGGATGAAAGGAATGAGTAGGTACAAGGCATAGTGGCGCGATCGAGTGAACGAGCTCACCTACAGCTGGGATGCCGTGGTTCAGACTGCATATATCGAAGGAAGATTCAGTTAAGGGATGCGCCTGATGCTTAACTTGATCTGGTGTGATCTTGAATGACTTGAACTATGAGAAGGTCGCGGTGAAAAGCATTCACTATGTGATCTTTATGTGATATTAAATTCGAACGATAGACACTCAGCTCAGAGGGTTACCTGGTCAACTTCTAACGTCGTCGAGGCGAAGACACGAAGACTAGGCTGAATGCCCTCGGAGCCGGAGCCGGTCCGAGTTCAATTGGCCAAGCGCGAATTTGATATTTTGAAACTCAGAGCGTTGGTTGCAGCCTCGATGTTGACTTGGATTCGAACTTGGATAGAACTGGTGCAACATGTCCGCTCCGTGAAGTCTCCCCCGCTCACCCTCCCAAGCACGCCTCTCAGGGCTACTTGGTAACTGTGGATCAGCTTTGTTATCAGGTTTGACTGTCATACATTGTCCGGGGCAATAACCACGTGTCAAGAGAAATTAGACTTTGCAGATCTCCTGAGCCCCATCTGGAGTTGTTTTCGAGCTTGGATCTGCTTTCTGCAGCATCCATTATCGCCTCGCCTCGCGGCGCTCGCCACATCTTCATCTTCGCGTCCTCGTTTCCATGTAATCGCCTTCCGTCGTTCGACGGTTCCCTCTCTTAGTTGGATGTTTCATTTTAGCCCTCGCTTACCCCAACGAGGTTTATTGCTCACGACTCGCGATCTAGAGCCCAGCCTGTTGCTGGTGATCTGGAGTTGCGGTCACATTAGCCGGGCCCTGTTTCCAAAGAAACTAACTTTTGGGTAATCTGAAGATCAATCAGGGAACCCGGTGCCTTGCTCCAGAGCGGTGGTTGATCAATAACACGATTGCTTGAGAGGTGCACAGATAATCTAAGAGTACCGACATGAAGAAATGCGATGGCGCCGTCGCCTGATGGCGTTAATAAACACTGGGAAGACAAGCGACGTGGTTTCTCTCTGAAGAACGAGGGGGCGAGGCAGATTTGCAGACCTTGTGCATGCTCGTACGTTAAAGCAAGTTCTATTGACTTCGACAATAGATCGCGTGAGTGCTGTGCTATCAGGGAGGCATCTCATAAACGCATTATGGGATACAATCAGCTGATATACATGGCATCGAGTACTCGCGACCAGTACCCGAAAACACGCACCCGCAAGATAAAGTCGCCGAGTGTCACCGAGTGTCACGGCTCGGTATGAGTATGTCCTTTGGGATATAGCAATGTCCAGATCAGGAAAGACGATCAACTTTTGTGCGTTCTGCAACTTACCGATGACGTCCCTCCCAATATGCATCTCGGCGGGTGGAATCCCGCCCGTGACTTTGTTATGATATGTTTTCGTCGCTCTCCCGAGGATATAAAGAGGCACACTCCCCGTTCCCTCTCTATCCTTCTTCCCCTGTTCACCTCCCTCGTCCGCGTCCCCTAGCGACGCAGGCACACCGCGAGCCCCCTTCTTGAATAGTTTTTTCCTCAGCGGCTATCCCATCACTATGGAATTCATCCACGATCCGACGACATCCCTCGCCACCATCTCCCCTTCTTGGATACCCCACAACATCGGCCTCGCATTCTTCTTCTTCGCCACTTTCTACGCCGTGGGGCGAGCGATATACCAGCTTTTCTTTTCTCCCCTGAGTGCGATACCCGGACCATGGTATGCGGCAATATCTGATCTTTGGATGACGACGCATGTGATGCGTCTTCAACAATGCAAGATCAATCACCGACTTTTTGAGGAATACGGCCCAGTCGTGCGCGTCGGTCCCAATAAGGTGATATTTAAGGACATCACGTCTATGCGTAGCATCTACTGCATCCACAAATTCGATAAGAGCCGCTTCTACAAGAGTTTTCTTACGTTTGTTCTTGTTTCCTTCCCTTGCTACTACAGTTAACTGACGACCACGTTAGGAATGAGAACGATCACGCGTGATTATCTATCTCTCTTCCATGATCGCTCGTATATATACTTATTTGCTTACAGCATGACGACCTTGGATCATGCTGGTCACACATCACGGCGGAAGGGGTATTCTCCGCACTATACATCGGCTAACTTGGCCCTGTTCCAGCCCGAAGCTCATCACCATACTGCGGAACTTATTGCCGTAGGTGGTAATTACTTGTCCATGTATGCGTCTTATCCACGTCGAAAACTGAAATAGGCTCTGGAATATGTCGGCGGAAAACACACTTTGGATTGTCTCGCGTTGTTCCGCCACTTCATGGTTGATGTTATCATTTCATCTTCTCACGGGTATCGCCAAGGCGCTCTCAGTAGGTTGATGTCTGGAACAATGGATCCTATTGCGACTGCTATATCCGACTTTCCAAAGAGAGGAATCACTCGGAGCGTGATGCCATCCGCTCTATGGAATCTCATATGTCGCATCCCGAACAGACGGTGGCGTCAGATTTGCGACTCAGATAAGATCATGGGAGAGTTTGTACACTCGATTCGATGCTTCACCTCTAGCACTGATCCACAGAATCACGTAGTTTGTCGGTGCTCGCGTGTATGAGATGCGCGCGCAAGAAGACATGGGCAAGTTCGATCAATTGGATAAGATTACCCTCCTGGAGCGCCTCCTTCAACACAAGTATTCGCAAGGTCAGCAGATGCCAGACAACGATATAATTTCTGAGATGATGGGACACATGATTGCGGGTTCTGATACTACCTCTAACTCCCTTTCCTATTTCTTCTGGGAGTTGAGCCGCAGGCAAGACATAGCAAGCAAGCTCCAAGCCGAGCTCGACAAGGCCATGCCCGATCGACGCATGATCCCTGATTTAGTTGTCCTTCAGAAGCTTCCCTACTTGAATGCTTTCATCAGAGAGGGCCTTCGCCTGTATACTGCAGTTCCCAGCTGCTTGGAGCGCGTCGTGCCATCACCTATCCACAAAACTGGCTCGTTGGATGAGTCATTTGATTTACTGGGATATGCTCTGCCTCCAGGAACCGTAGTTGCTACGAATAGTTGGTCGATGCATCGTGATTCCACCATTTTTCCCTCTCCGGAACTTTTCATTCCCGAGCGCTGGCTCCAGGGACCAGACGCCACCGCAAAGATGGCGCAATACCTGATGCCGTTCGGGATAGGCACTCGCATGTGTGGGGGCACGAATTTGGCTCATATGATGCTAAGAATCACGGTGGCAGCCGTGATGAGGAACTTCAGTGTCGTGGCACCGTCTGAAACTAATGAACGGAGTATGGAGATCAAGGACGCCTTTGTGATTTTCCCAGCTGCAATGCAGTGTAAACTCGCCTTCTCCCCCCGCGAATGAAAGGCGTTATCGTGACACCCATCCTACACCTCGCTTTCCTTATCAACATGTTATACCGGCTTTCCATTCGCTTCCTTCTCACTAGAGTAAGAACTCTTATAATTTCTTAATCGGCGGACGACGTACCCATTTCATCGACTCGCGTTTGTTGTTTATATCACCGTTACTGTTGGAGCTTTTTTGCGACTATGCATTCGAGATACCCAACTGGCAGGACCGTTACCATTGTACTTTTTAAGACCCAACTATGTACTCCCTAGAGCCTTCTCCTGGGTCTGTAACTGGCGACCAATGTGACAATTGTTTTCGAGTTTTCGCTATTTCAGATGTCTGCACGTGGTTCCGAATGACCAACTCACACCGACACCGAGCTGTCCATTTTCTACCATGTTCAATCGACTCCCAGGTGCAGAATCACCCCAGATATCGTGCAGAGTGATATAGCAGGACCTTCTTCACTTTGGTCCAAGCCTTCCCAAAAGCTTGTTGTCTGCTCTACTCCCCCCATTCTTGGGCGGCTCAGCGAACTTCACCATCTGCCTCTGGCGCTACATGGAGTCGAAGGCTTTTCCTACATACAGCTGCAACGAAAACTGCGAGTACAATAGTAGATTACTCGGCGGCACAACTCAAAGGGTGCTTTGCTTTTGACCCCACGCTTTCAATCCCGGCGTGATTGAGTTCGGGCTAGGTAAGGAGATGTTGTACGAGGTCTGTTGAGTCCACAGGGGGAATTTATTGACCGTAGGTGCGAGTACATTTCGCATATTCACACTCTCTTGTCCTTTGACGCTCGTAGATCCGACGTTTATCCAACAAACACTCGGCTCATATACACATACACTGGTACGAAGCAAACTTGCGCACTACACTGGCACATACACGAATGCGTAACTCAACATAACACTTTGAACTTGAAGGCAGGTGCCTGTTTGACACGATCATGATTCTAACCTGGTGTACACGGTAGGAAATAGTGCCTACCTGATCGACTTACTGATTAGTCTTCAGCACCGCTCTCAGACTGTTGGGCTTCCTCCTCTAAAGCTTGTGCCTCCAGGATGGCAGTGGCTGATTCAATCCAAGGAACACTCGGGATCCAGAACTAGAGCAGGAGTGAGAAGAGCAGTCAAAGGTGGGTTATTTGAAGTGGATGCGTACAGCAGAAGCAGTCATATTGAACGTTCGATAAGAGAGGCGAGTGGTGATAAACTTGTTGAGTGGGGTGGATGCTTTCGAGCGTTCGATTTCGAGCAGGCTTTTATACGCTCAGAGGCTCTTAGTGATCCGAACAAACAGCAGATCGAACTTGTCATTGGAGATAAGGTGGCCGGAGAAGAACGATAGGAAACGGAGCAATCCTGAAAAAAAACCATCTGTCAAGTAGGAACCGAGGAGTGTCAAAGGGATATATGGGAAGAAGATTGTTCCCTATCAGTGACAGTTCATGTCTGGAGTTTAAGGGGATCGAAGTGTGATATCTAGGGCATTCGTTGTAAGGCTAACGTAGGGAGCGCGGTCGCCGTGTCGGAAGATTATCCAGTGTGAAATTGACTTTGTATTTCTTTGGCAAATGCATTGTCACAGGGAGGGTAGGTCTAACTAGAAACAACAGCGCCTATTACCTTGGTTCGTGCACCTGGAAAGTTCAACTGCATCAGGACTTCACGTACTGCGCCGCTGGATGTTTTGCATTGAGGTTCTTCTCTTCGCACCTAGGCATGTAGTTCCAGAAACAAGCAGAAGGCTATCCCATTGGGAATAATCAAATGCCAACTCGGAAAACAGCACCATGAAACTGCTTGTTTCACCTCTTTACGCCCTTTAAGACCTTTCCTGTCCCGTTCTGGGTTTCTGTTCGGCTGTCTGAGATCATACGACAATTGGTCTAATTTTCGCACCCTTATGGGGGTTTCGCCAACGACTGTTTCTGTAGTCTCTCCGATGCTGGTGTCTTGACAAGATTCGACAATAGACCGTCATCAGGATAATGGTTCACCCAAATCATGATACCTCAACAAAATAACATTCCAAAAGATCACGCATACATTCGTGCACAAAAAGACGCCTCGTCGTAATCATACAAAGCAAGCGACTCAAGACTTGGACACTCTGAAGGTGAACAGCAATCATAGCAACTCGGGTTAGCACCCACCGATGATCTATGAAGATGTGCTCGCGTACTTACTTCACTGACGTCCGATTCTGTCGGGGATGGTTTATTCCTTTGCCTCATTCATGGCTTCGTTGGCGAGAATGGAGGCTGCTGACTTATGCCAGAAGCCATCCCACCTCAAGCTGGACATGTGAGTGGCATCCTCCTCCACTGCTTCGATCGTCGCTTCGTCGGCAAGAATAGAGGCAGCAGAATGCTTCCACACACCACGATACCACCTTGCTTTGAACACGTGAGTAGTATCCTCCTGAGCTGCTTCCCGCATGACAAGGATGGAGGCAGCTGACGAGAACCAAGAATCGACCCGGGGCCAGTAAAGTGACTAGAATGATTGTCAGGAACACGTCGGAAGGGAGCAAGATTGGGTGCGTACAACAGTGAGCATCGTGAAGAGATGTGGATGATGATTGCGAGTGATGGTAGACTTGGGGTCGATGGATTCAAGCGTTTGATATCGAGCAGGTTTTTATATCGTCTCGGACCTTTGCCGACCAAATAAGTTGTCGAGCAGAGTGCTGACTCTGATGAGCGGAATCGATGAACGAGTACATACTGTCATTGTATCGGGAAAGGAGAAGGCCGAGATAAGCTGGAGGAAGAGACCGTTTTGCGGCGGGTCGAGTTCTGAGGTGAGCACGACACAAAAGTAATGCGGATGGATGATCTAACCTAGTACCCCTCCTTCCAGATAGGAGATAGGGATCGACGAGTGGCTTGGAGACCCTCAGAGAATTGAGCCATCCACAAAATCGTCAGCAGTGTCGTGCATATTTTGGTGATCCGTCTGACAATAAAAACCCAGACTGTGAAAGTAAGAATTTCGTTCCAGGCAAGCACGATTTTCGTTTCCTGTGAAAAGGGGAGGACGTCCGAGCCCGGGAAAGGATATTCCACCGTCTGGTTTGAAAATGTTAGTTCCTGTCGTGCTTTGGGTCCCTATGCTGCGACGTTGAGTATCCGCTGAAACGAAATGCTAGCATAGAGCTCTCAATCGGTCGAATGGCGGGCAAAATTTGGTCTGTCTGCTGTCGTCGACGGTCAGTGGGTGCTATTATCAGTCATATTGCGCCATAAAAGCTCAATGAAGCGAGTATCTGGCAATCACAAGTAAGCACGAAGCGAAACACAGCAAATGAGCGATAGAGCTTGCCGCGACCTGAGAAGAAGTTCCAGGATCAACTCATCCATCCAGCGATGTAACAGGTCGTTACCTACATCATGATGGTATTGATGACAGATCTTCGAGTTCATCTGCTCAGGTATTAGCGCGAGATTACCTTCTCTACCTGTGGCCTACTGTCACATGAGTTCATGATGACTGACTGCATTGCCACTCTACCACCTGGAAGACTGTAGCACTGAGTCTAGCATGGAACCTGAGTCTGGTCTGGCTAAACAAAGATATCAAGCAGCTGTACTTATGTTACAGGGTGTGTGAGGCCACCCTTCAGATTAACAAATCCACGTCGCCGCGCTTTAGTCCAACTTCGAGTCTACCGAAGCTCCTGCCCAGTGACTCGGATAGCATGGCCCTTCCACGAATTATACAGTTCCCAATGCACCAACTTGTGCATATCATACCCACTTCTTTGTAAGCCTTAGCAAACATATCATGATTCATCTTCCATTCCGTGGTGTGTGCAGCGTCAGACTGCACATGTCGCTGAACACGAAGGTGCCTTTGATTGAGATCACATCGTGCTCGGAGAGCTTTGTGTCGCTATTCGCGGTCATTGCAATATAGAAGGTACGCGCGAGTTTAAGAACATTATCTCGGGCCAACGGTGGGCAACCTGAGGGGTTCGGGAACACAAGACTATCATCTTCCACGAGTGAGGCCTTCAGAATTTGTCGGAGGTTGCATGTCTTGCGTCGGCAGCATCGCGTCAAGGAACCACCTTCCTAGATGTAATCAAGGTCTCATCATGACAGAGAAGCAGACAGATAGCGGAGGCAATACACGATCGCGAGCACCTCCCGGGGTTGGAGGCCACTTTGGGGCAAGGGAGACAGCGAACATCACCGACATCCGAGCCTTCCCATCGACTATATACAGTGCACAATCGTGCTTGACATCGATCGAGTTTCGCCTGAGACGCTCATGAGCCCGCCGAGACACTTCAAGATCTGCTACTGTCACCGTATCCCCAAATGTTGGGTGGGACTTTCCATCATAACAGTCGTGCAGGGGAGTTAAACGAAGTCCCAGTCGGAGAACAACTTTTGGACAAAGTTCGTCTAGGGTGGCCATAGCCTGGATGTCGAACAAGTCGTTCCAGCAGCCGCAAGATCTCCCTTGATGCTTTCCCTCTGTTTTCTTGCCAGTGCTGGACCAACTCTACCAGCGACTCAGTATTCGAGATCGCCACTAGACCAGCGGAGAAATAACCCGGTAGAAGGACCCCTTCTCGCCTTTGCTGTCACGGATACTAGTACTCGTGCTCCAGACGATGCGAAAGGCAGGGTCCGGATCCCCTGTTAGATATCGATCATTCGTTTCGACATCTTGAAAACTTGGACCTTCCAATCGTGACCCCCAGACCACTTGGTTAACCCCTCCCTCGATTTTAGATGGCCACACCTAATCAATGTCAATCCGATAGCACATATGCAGACGTTGATCTTGCCGTACTTGAACAGGAAAAGGCGATGCCCGACGGCGAATCACCATGATACACTTTCACATCACGGGGATCGAGTATCATATACATATCGACGTTCATCCCTCTAGACGGCTGTGTCTTGTCAGTGGATTGGATCATCGCTAAGCGCCCGTCGATCATCCCCGTGAATAGGTCCAACGATTTCATCAAAAGAAAACCCTTGTCAACAAAACAAAAACAAAAACGGAAAAAACAAACACGGAAACAAAAACAAAAAAGACCACGACCTCCCCGTCATCGGCCGTGATATCAGCGGAGCCACTACAATCCCGTTTTGTCCGACTCCGTCTTCAAAGGGGCGCGTGTCCTTGACACTGACATGAACACAGCATCAACACATGGCACGCCGACCAACTTGGACTCAAGGCAATTGGCAAATGACAGCCGAAAATTGAACTGTCAAACATGTCAGACAAGTGTTGCTCTCCCGCCAGATGTCAGTTGCCTAAACACCACGATGAGTGCACGGGGATCTAACATACCTAGATCTTCTGACGGAACAAACGCTTCCGTGCTTGATTTCGGAAGAAAAGAAGCCTATCGAGATCCGAACGTTGACATATCCATATCCATATCCATATCCATATCCCGATCACTGTTCAAGACATGTTGATTGATGGATATGTCTAAGATACACAAACTAATGCGTCAATTCGAATGCTACTGTAGAAGAAGAAAAAAACTCGGATATATCAAAACAATAAATCAGATCAATGCAAAAAAAGAAAATGCAACAAAGTCACAATCACACACCCATTTACGCTCCCACTCAAATCATGTCCATTCAAATCCTCACCTCAACTGCTCATAGGTATACTCGGGTGACCTCTGTACACGCGCTCTTACCGGTGCACCGTTACCACCCCCATTCGCAGACGTATTCGCCATCGTAACAGGATCCATGAGAGAATCGCTGCTAGCGAGATAAGCAGGATCATTGTACACGCTCGGATTGTATCGGGAGTAAGACGGTTTCGATCGCTGGGATCCCAACGATGTATTTGACTGTCGCTTGGAAACTCGATTTGATTCGGGCGCACTACCGGTAGATTGGATGGGTTTGCTGCGCGTCGCGGGCGTCATCCCTGCAGAGGCACTCAAACTGTCCCGCCTACGACGCCCTTCGGAGGTCCCCGACGGTGCACTGCCAGCAGAGGAAGGTACGCCGCTGTACGTAGCCGAACGCGAGATAGGAGGCCCTGGGTAGGAAACCCCAGCAGGTACCGGTGATTGTGCGTAGAATGATACTGGGGTTTTCGATCGACTGGTTTCTCGTTCAGACGATGCAACCCCATATGGAACCGAGTAACGATGGGCCTGGGCATTACCTGTCCCACCAGTGTTTTGGGGTATCACCGGACCCTGAGACGAGCCGTTGGCGCTTGGCGATGGGAAGAAGCCTGGTGGAAGCTGTCCAGCATCTGGGATGGCACTATGAAAATCCCTAGGCAAGTTCTCGTGGGGACGGGATGCGTTGTTTAGGGATGAAGGAAAGAAGACGCCATCGGGGGGTTCAGATGGAGGAGCAGCCGGAGCGGGAATCGGAAGAGGACGGTTGGCATGGTCAGGGCTCAAGAGGCCATTTGCGGGGATATCACCGTGTCCTCTGGATGGCGCGTCGGAAGGAGGCCCTGACTGTTCATCGGTTAATTTGAGTGAAGAAAATGCAAGCGGATGCAAAACCATACCGGAGGTTCCACACTTATTTCAGGGACAGAGCTATCTGATGAGAGCGTTCTCCGTTGATCGATGCGATCCGACCGAGTACTTCGACGACCCTGTCGTTCAGAATTCGACCGGTGAGGTCGAGAATCTTGCAAGACTCTTGGCGGGGACAACGGCATTGGTATCGTTGGAATCACAGGACGGTGGCTTGGGGGAATAGAAAGAGAGGACTGGGGACGTGAACTTTCTGCAGACCGACGCCACTGCTCTGGCAGATCAGGGTCCGAATATCGGAGTTCGTCCACAAATCGCTGTTTGGCTTTCCTATCTTGACGTAGTGTTTCAATGCTCTCCCTTTCCATTTCTCGTTGAGAATGACGACCTTGGGAGATGGACGCGGCAGTCTGTGAGTGCGGTGTTGTCGCATCCGAGCGCACACTGGGGTCTTCTTGAATAACACTGAGCCCCTGGGACCGGCGCTTGCTACCGCTTGGCAGACCAACTATATCAAGCTGAGAGATAGTCGACGATGCAGATTGCTTCGTAGATGCCAAGGATTCGTCGGGAGATGATCGACGCGGGGGTTGGGAAGTGTCATACATGTAGTCACGGCTCCTGCGCCTCTCGGGACGTGCACTGGGTAGTCGTTCCGACGTCGGAGATGGAGATGTTGGAGAGGGAATACGGTGTAACTCATGCGGAGGAGGGAGATTGATGTTCAGATTTTCATCCGCGGTTGGGATATATCCATCTGGAGGAACATGAATTTCAGAGCGCCGTACACTCGGCGGGGAGTTTTGGACAGATATTGGTCTGCTAAATGACGGTTCAACCGGGGGGACGGGGGGTATTGGCCACGACTGTGGTGGAGGTGCGGACTGACGGCGAGATGAGTGACTAGAAGCTGTATGGGGGACGCTCGCGGCCGGGGTGGGAATAATGCGGGGTTCCACCACTGTCGGAGGAGGAATGACTGGGTCCCGTCGCAAAGTACTCCTGCTAGCACTATCCATAGAATCATGTCTGCTACGAGAACTCTCGTGTTGAGCTTCCAGCGATGAGTTGACTGGCGTCTCAAGCCGATGTACCTCGGGCGCAGTCCTCGAAGTAGAAGGCACCGGAATAGGGGTGACCTCTTCCAGAACTTCGATTTCTTCCTGTTCGAGCTCTTCCTCACCTTCTTGTATTAGCCTGTCAACCATGTCGGGTGCGACGTGCCGTATCTCTTGACGAGCGTCATCGTATCCTTCCCTATATGTCATCCTCCTTCCTCGACGAACACCCTCTTCGAAACCTAAACGGCGACCCTCCTCCCTCGCCAACTCTATCAACCGCTCCTCATTCAACCTCCGAGCCTTCGAGCGCGCTTCAAGAGCAGCATTCTCAGCTTCGTCGCGTTGAGCTTCTATCGCCTTAAGAACGTCCTGCGCGCGGTTAATTTCTTTCTGAGCATTGCTCAACTGCAATTTGTACAGATTTAGCTCCTCCTGGGTACGCGCTGCCTCTCGCTGAGCAGAGATCCTCGCTTCGTTGATTGCTCTCGCTCTCCGAATCGTCTCTTCGATACGCGCCTCGGCCGCGTCGGCACGCTTGGTTTCTTGTTCGAGACGATCGAAAGCGGTGTAGAGGACCTTGCGCGTCTGCTTCGACTCATATTCTTCTTCGATGAGCATACGCAGTAACTCATGCGGAGACGAAGTTGAATGTGCTCTTTCGCGTTCACGACGGAATTTAGCTCCCGGACCGCGAGGAATACGACCAGATGGACCCAAATGGGTGGCCTCAAAGGCGTCTGGGGAGAGAAGCTCAGTTCGCGGTGAGAGCGACGCAGCGTCGGACTCTGGTGTGGCATTAATGGAAGCGGAATATCAGCACGTAAACGACTGAGAAAGTGGATATGCCACATACATGGCGCCGTTGACTGGCCATGGCTGTGACATGGTTCTGTGGACAACATATGTGAGTGAAAGAGAAACTGTCGAAATTTGGACATACGGTGACAGCAGGGGGTGTGGACGATATTGTACAGATGGATGATACAGGCAAGGGCATAGAGAGCCTAATCAGAGATAAATAATTAAAGGCTTCTGTGCGAGAAGGACTTGGACTACCGTAGCCCGTCTGGTCTCACTTTCAGAAGCGTGACATACACGATCACGTGCGGTACTACTTGATTTGGCCAATGTGACGGAGATTTGTCATGTCACGCTGTATATGTGAAGTAGCCACCTGAACCTTATTTTCTCGTATCATCCCACCTCAAACCACTTCCGCCCGGAAAGGAGAAACGAAAGCATGAGGTAGACATCGATTACACCTATGTCGTGTAGCTATCCTCATCGTTTTGCACAGCTCAAGCAAGCTCTCAGTGTCAAGCGTGCGGGGCTCTATCAGAGAGCTTCTTGCTGCCTCAAACGACGAGAAAAAACGCAACTTCGTGGAGACAATCGAACTCCAGATCGGTCTCAAAAACTATGACCCTCAGAGAGACAAACGTTTCTCTGGCACCGTCAAACTGCCCAACATCCCTCGCCCTCGCATGTCCATCTGCATTCTTGCAGATGCTGCAGACATCGATCGTGCTAAGCAAATCGAACTCGAGTACATGTCCGTTGATGACTTGAAGAAGCTTAACAAGAACAAGAAACTTGTCAAGAAGCTCGCCAAGAAATATGATGCTTTCCTTTCTTCCGAAGCCCTCATCAAACAGATTCCTCGTCTCCTTGGTCCCGGTCTCTCCAAAGCCGGAAAGTTCCCAACTCCTGTTTCACACTCTGAGGACTTGAGCAACAAACTCACCGAGGTCCGTTCGACCATCAAGTTCCAGCTCAAGAAGGTGCTCTGCTTGGGTGTTGCCGTCGGACACATCAACATGACAGAGGACCAAGTTTTGGGCAATGTCATGCTCAGCATCAACTTCTTGGTCTCTCTGCTCAAGAAGAACTGGCAAAACGTCAAGTCCCTCCACATCAAGAGCACGATGGGCAAGCCCGTCCGACTCTACTGATCGACCTCGTCAAACAGAATTGGACTAGGGTTCGCGTGGCAGGTGTTTGTTGTAAGAAGGACCGACTCTGGTATCATAATGCAAAACATGAAGCCCCGCACGCTTAGACCAACGACTTCGAAGGTGGGGAAGTCGATTGGGAGCTGATGTGATACCACGATGTTCGGTTCTCCTTCGCTTCACCTCCACCGTATCTTTCCATTCTTTCTCATGTACCTCGAATATGCTTTCATGACATGCCCATGACATGCGAGATATGATCCGTTCGTTGCGCAGTGACCCAGATTGTTTTGACAGGCAAGCGTCAGATAAGCAGAGGTGAGTAATAATGCGATGGAGACGAACCCAAGAATCCGAATTCGGATTCCCATCAATGGGTCAGTCATATACTTGATTGTGCCTCGCCAAGTCTCACCCCACCACCGCTGAGTCGTAAAAAGTTATTGTTGTCAGATGAGTGACGGCGAAACATGTACACAGCCTCTTTGTTGATTTGATCTGCCTTGGGTTCCTTTCATGAAAGTGCGACTGGCTATTCCTCAATCAGACCGACCCCCAACCTTGCCCTGCTTTGAAATTGAAGGACTGGACCGTGAGCGAAGGGTCCTAGTGGAAAAGTTCGGGGATGACACGTCTCGGCGTCTTTCAACAACCTTTTCCGACTTTTCCTATCTGAATCTTCGCTGGCAGCCAAGGGAGTCCAACCAGGAGCAGCGTCAACATGATTCCGTCATCCAATTCTGGGGTTCGGTTTCGCCAGCTCCAATGGACCCCACTACTACTGTCCAAACCGTCGATCACCGCACCAAACATCCCATCTTCATATTCCAATTAGTTACCTACCCATTTTTCGATTCTCTTGTGCATCCCCCCGGTAAGGGAGTCCCAAGTTGGGTACATAAAACCCATTAGTATGCATCGATACCAACCCCCCCCCTCTCCACCTGTCAAAAATTTCCATCCGTCGGTCACGCGCACGTTTGGGTCACGTTAGACACCCCATTCCCGTTCCCATTCCTCTCGGCATATCCTGTCAGGTCAAGCGCTGAGAAATATGGGGGGATACCGTAAGGTTGTCAATGGATTTCGATTTCGGTTTCTGTCAACTTGTTGACGGGTGCGTTATCGATAAGAAGGAAACGGTGAACGTGGTAGCATGTTTGAATTCTGTCACCGAGTCGTGGGGACTGACTGGGGCGTACGAGTGAGTACACAGAGATCATTGATACCGTGCAATCATGCACCATGCACTACTTACTGGGCATCATATATATGGTGTGAAAGCATCGAACGCGGATAGCGGATATGAAAGCAAACTCAGGATGTCGGACGTATAACGACTGTAAGCATGGGACAAGTCGCAAGACCATCTAAACGGGTTTTCGCACACAACCTTGAACATAATGGACACGGACACAGACCACGGTCATTTTCAGTGAGAGTTGTTCGTGATGCCGTGCACATGAGTAGGGGGGCGGGGGATCCGGCGATAGACTGGAACGTAAACATTGGGCAAGACTCGCTGACGACTTGAATTCTGACTGATCAAGTGATCATGTCGTGCCCTTGAATCAAAGTGCCGTTACAGTCCAGTTGGTGGACAGTGGCCATCTTATCTCGTGGGTTGCCCCTACGACCATAATCCCAATACTATCTATTATACGACATACTGACCACCCAGGCTGGCACGGTACTACTGCGGTTGTTCCTAGTACTAGCACTGGCACTAGCGCTAGCGTTAACAGCGGCCTTTACGACTCACGATTGACACGGCATTGTCAATAAACAACTTGACGACCACGATCACCTAACGCCCTCCACCTGTCAGATTCCCCCAGCCTAACCCCCGGTATTCTCTCACCAGTTCAAGTCATCATCCCAAACAAGCATCGTCACGTTTGGGTTGTGTGTATGTACCCCCCCCCCCCAATGCCATCCCGTCTACGCCACCCGTCGTGTCGCTTGAGGGGCCAGATTTACTTTTGATGCAAGGAGAGATGCATATCTGGGGGATCCTGCCTGTGCCATTGGCAGTGCTTCTCTGATTTCCGAACACGTCACTAGTCGCCTCTTGGTATGTATGTATGTATGTATCCTGTACGACACCGCCTTGTTGAACCCAATAGCACGAGTGTCGAGTGACTGTCTAGAACTGAGTTACTCCGCTGGATCGTTTACACAACGACTCGAGCCGTACTACCACTGGCAGCATTTTCAAGTCGACTACGAAAGTGGAACGTTCAAATCCGAGGGACCTAGTACTAGAGACATGGTTCAAGCTCCCCGGTTCCGACTCGGACGAACCGCCGCATCACAAGTTTGGCACGAGCATCATTGAAGGAAAAAACAAAAGACGTACATAAGTGCTCCTAGTCCTAGTAGTGCCATGTCGGCATACCTCTTGCCCCTTCATACCTTCCTCCTTTGGATTGCCATCCAACAACCGATGGCGGCTTACTACTACTATGGACCTCAGTGACAGCTTGAATCAAATTCGACGTGTCCGTACCCTCAAAATCCAATCCAATCGTGTATGTACATGTCAGTGATCCCCGTCGTGCATCACGGTCTCCTCGTTCTCGGTTCCAACGGCGACTGAACTTGATCGTTCGAAACGCCCACTCTCACTAGCGCTGCTGAGCGACGGGGAACACTCCTACGAGTGGTCCAGCCTCAACCTCGGCCCCAGTCTCAGTCTTGGTGAAAGACCCTGATACACTATACCGACCGGTCCCGAGGATCCGCGACATGTCGCATTTGTCTCGTTTGATGGAACGTTCGCTCCGAGTCCTTTTTGGTTGTTCTGATGCATGGACCTCCCGTTTTCGGTGATACGAGTGACTCTGTTTGGATTCGGCATTCGGACCTTGTTGGTCGATGGCATACCCCGCCTGTCTTTTTTTATTTTCGTCACCGTCGACGCACGCTTATGATCCTGTCTCGATAAGAACGTCTGGGTGCGAGTGCTATTAGTATGTTCCGAGGCACATCAGCCATATCTCGAGCCCAATCTTGAAGTTTGATGCTGGCGAATCGACCTCGACAACGTCCCGACGGGAAACACCAAACGACAAAACACGTGTTGTGATTGGCTCAAAGGCGGATGTTGCGTATATCCTACCAATCCACGCCCACGTTTTCTTTAGGCCGCAATACGCTAAACGCGGTTCCTCATATACAGTACATACAATACAATACAATGCAATACATATACTCATGATCAGTTGTTACCGTACGCCCATCACATAACATGTCAATGTCCAAACTGCGTGCGTGCGTTACGTGCGAGCGGTGGCGTTGCCCGCACTTGCCGAAATCGAACAGAGTTCAGAATGGGTCGCCAAAACGGTGGGGCAAGGACAGGTACATATTCGGTCACGTTTCTCGTAGCTTAACTCCTTCAGGGTTGTTCTGATGTCGTACCGGTGTCGTTGTAGATCTTTGTTGTCAAATGTCAAATGTCGATTGACATGTCCTTGAAGTTGCTTGGGGCGTGGGTGCCGATCATTCCGGAGTACTTGATGAAGGTGCTGCAGACGGTGAAGGCGAGGCAGGCGGGTTAGGTGTGGGTGATCGACGGGAAAAGAAAAAGAGAGAGGTGTCGAGACCATGCATTGTCTCCTATGATACTCACGGCCATTCCCTTGAAGGAGCAGAAAACGAGAGCGGGGCGTAATTTTTTTAAAGTTCAGTGAGCAACTAAAGTTGATCGAGGGGTTCAAGGTTGAAGTTGCCAGAAAGGAGGGGTGGGGTGTGAACGTGTCTACGACATGGCATGTACATGTACGCTCGGTGTGGGAGAATTTTTTATCTGAGAACGCCGTTAAGCTGCATGTCGACAACTAGACCGCATATGTGTGTTGCGACGAGATTATGTCAAATGGCTAAAACGTGAACTTTTTTTTGATGGGCTTCGTTTATTTATTTTTTCTCAGATCGCTGCGTGGAGGTGTGAGTGACGAGCTCAGCGAAGATCTGGTGTTAGGTGGGACTAGACCGATGAAAGCGGGGGTATTGGGCTCTGATGGGATTGGCCTCGCTGGGACGGTGTGCCATCACGCATCAAAGAACCGGGGACAGGCTGGGCGAGTAACGTGGTTGGGTGGCAATGAGCGCTCGGGGATGTCGAATGCGGTGAAAGTAAGTTGAAGTGAGATGGTAGGGATCGTATCTACGGAAAGAAAGTTCAGGCAAGGAGGGGCGGAACGAAAGTGATTGGACGTTGGTATGAAGCGATCAAGATATGTCGTACAGACGAATAAAAGGTCAGTGGGTGATTGGGCGTTGTTGATACGTTGTTTACGTCTAAACGGCACCGAAAAAGGGCAGGTCGAGTGCCTGATCATTAGAAGATGAAAATCTTGGTTTAGAAGTCACGTGATCGAAAATAATAGAAAATGTGAGTTACACGCTACAGACCGTTACCTACAAATACACTTGTCTTACACACTTAACACACTGGCTCATTTCAAAGTGTAAAGGCTCCGTGCCGAAAATGAGAAAATGCGCATCCGGACAAGACGGCATCTTCCGGTTGACGACGAGATCGAGATAGCGGGAAAAGCCAAAAGTGAGCCGTAAAGAGAAATAGGAAATTTCAGGGTCCGATGGGGATCGAATTAAATTGGTGTACGATGAATTGAACATCTACCCCATTTATTTCCTATATTTCCTATATTTTATGTATTTACGTATTTTTTTCCGTACTGCCTTGGACGTGCTTCCTCAAAAGCGTACCGCCCCAACTCAGCCAGTCACAACAAAATCCTCTGCAGCCCTGATCCACTCTCTGTCAAATGCCCCGTCACTCCAAACACGACAGCTATACACAGTACCCTTCCTTCTCCGACCCTACACAGTCCACCCCCCACTCTCCCCAGTCCTCCTCATCCCAGTCCTCCCAGTCCGCCCCAAAGAAAAAGCACGTCTGCACTACTTGCGACCGCGCCTTCACAACCAGCGGCCACCTCGCCCGCCACCTCCGAGTACACACCGGCGAGCGGAACCACAAATGTCCCTTCCCCGGCTGCGAAACTCGTTGCTCAAGGCAAGATAACCTCCAGCAACAGTGAGTCGCAATGCACCTCCTATTTTCTTTCTTATCATGTCCTACCGAACTTCCGAGTCTTCATTTTCGACCCTTGCGATTTCGGAGTTTGCATGCGTTCGCCACAATTAACTGACACTTGGTGTTTCATCGTTAGTTATCGCATCCACCTTTCCCCAGGCTCCCGGAGGAGCTCAAGCTCCGCGACTCGTGCTGCCATCGCCCGTGCTGTCGGCGCCAACGGTCATGCGTCAAAAAATAGCCGTTCCTCCTCTGCGATGGTGACGCCCGAGCGTCTCTCCAGCGACCCACCTTCTCCGCCACCCGCTTTGGAACATGCCATCATCCCGCCACCCCCCGATTCTCCCCCCCCTCTCGTGCAGGCTTATCCTATACCTCCTGTGCCTGTCTACAACGACGGCTTGCACTCTGGGAGCAGGTCCAGTCGTTCCCCAACCCCATTGGAGAATGCTTATCCGATAATCTCACCTCATTCCCAGGCTTTGACAAATGGGCATATTGCTTCGCAACCATCGCCGTTGCAGTCCCCTTACAGTGACAGTCCACCGACATACAGCGAATCATCTCAACATTCCAACTATGGTTATGTGCCTCCATCTTCACATCCGTCTGGCACGAATGCGGTGGACCACTCCTATGACTATTACCCCACCGAAAAATCTCCCCTGCCACGTCTCCAACCTTCTTCCCTTCATCATGCTTCTATCGATAGCATCCATGATCCCTCACCGCCTTCCTCTGCTCATCTTTCTTCCGTCTCTTCCCGACTTTCCATCTCGCACATTTCGCATCCCCAATCGTATCCGAGCCATTACCATGCGGTGAGCACGCCGTCGCCAGACTCGGCCCACTCGGTATCTCCTCATTCCCAGGCCTCCGGTCCTCCCACACCAAATTACTCTGCCTATCGCGACGATGGCCACGACGGCACCTCTTACCACACCATCGAGTCGGTTCAGGACCACCAAGGCCTCACGAACGGATACATGTCTTCTCAGAGCCATATCGTTCACGGGACCTACGGCCAGTCGATGATGACACAGCAAAGCCTGCCAAGATACGAATCTCCACCTCCTGTATTAGCGCCCATCCAGGACGAGCGTGTCATTCGCGGCGATATCCGCGTCTCCCATGTACAGCATTCTTCTGTATCCAGTATTCCACCGACGCCGCTGTCAAGCTCGTATATGCATTCTTCTTTGCACAGCTATCCGTATCACTCGTCGCATATCTCCCTTGGTCAAGCAGGATGGAAGCATGATGTGCTCTTGCGTGGGAGATCCTGAGCGGTCCATCGTATACCCCACGTTCTCCTCAACCACTCGGATTCTCGTCATCTTTCTGTCCGCCTGTTCTCGCTTGCTTTGCGTTTCGTTTTCTCTTGCGGATTCTGTTTTCTGTAATATCAGGTTCTCATTCCCGGGATGTTTCCGTATTCCGGGATCAACCCACTACATCACTATCACCAGAAGCGTATACCATATAGTGCACAATTGCAAGATACTGTACATTGTTGTTTATACACATCCTCGCCTCCGCCACTGAATTATAACCCGTGTGGATGTGCCTGATATGCAGTGGCAGTAACGAAGCTGTGAAGAAAACCGAATTTGGTGGTTGCTGTGTGTTGTCGATCAACAGTTGGGCGAGAAGGCGGTGCAAGTGCCACCCAGTCCGAGCATACCTCGCTATTACTCCAAGTCAGCGTCCTATCATATCCAACAAAGATGCCCAGCGATCTAGACAGGTGTGTAACACGCCTCTCATGCACGCCGTTCCTTATTCATTCTCTCCCCATCATCACCTTCATACCTCCGATCAATCTCGTCCATTCAAAAACGTCTCATTTCGGGCGTCTCCAGGCAAATAGAACAACTAACACGATGTGAACCAATATCCGAGGAACAGGTGAAGAGACTATGCTTCAAAGCCCGTGAGATCCTCATCGAAGAAGCCAACGTCCAACCTGTCGATTCCCCTGTCACAGTGAGTCCATTTTCACTGCCACGGATCTAACTCGAGGACGTCGACCTCCTTTCCCCCCCCTTCTTGTCGCCCATCCCATCTTGCTCATGATCACCTGCATCGTGCCCCCGTGTCATACATCCAATCCCCTTCGACGCATCGAAATGACGAACAACCGAACCAGATCTGCGGCGATATTCATGGTCAGTTTTATGACCTTATGGAGCTCTTCAAAGTGGGCGGGTTTTGTCCGGAGACGAATTACCTCTTCATGGGTACGTACATTCGGGTCCTCGCCCATCGGTCCTACGCACCGGGTGTAGTTGTGTGTGTCACTCACATACGTGTTTTTTTTTCTCTATAATATCGTCATCCACCTTTTTTTTTGTTATATCGTGAACACTATAGGCGATTTCGTTGACAGAGGGTTCTACAGCGTCGAAACCTTCCTCCTCTTACTCGCTCTCAAAGTCCGCTATCCCGAACGTATCACGCTCATACGCGGTAATCACGAATCCCGTCAAATCACCCAGGTTTATGGGTTTTACGACGAATGTCAGCGAAAATATGGGAGTACGAATGTGTGGCGGTGGTGTTGTGAGGTTTTTGATTACCTCGCTTTGGGTGCTATCGTCGACGGTCGGGTGTTTTGCGTTCATGGTGGTTTGAGCCCAAATTTACAAGCTATCGATCAAGTGAGTCGTCAATGTGTGTGTGTGCGCGTGTGTTACCTGTTGGGGCTATATCTATATCACATCACATGGGTGTGGCTCCGAAACACGCGTCTTGGAATGGAATGGACTGGAATGTAACTGATGCCTTTTCCTTTTCCTTTTCGTGGTTTTTGTTTTCACCTTGCGTGGGGTTCATCCGTTTCCGTTTGGTCTATAGATCCGGGCTATTGATCGGAAACAAGAGGTGCCTCATGATGGACCAATGTGCGATCTACTTTGGTCAGACCCGGATGGTGAGCGCGCCTTTTCCTCGTTGATATACGTCTACTCACTGAACGGCTCTTTCCTCGCATTGGTCACTTCTTCCGTGTCCGTGTCCGTGTGTCCTGTCCTATCCTGTCCCATCCTATACCCGCGCCCACGCACGCGTCCGTGTCTGTGTCCCTCGATTGACGACGACCCACGACAGACATCACAGGCTGGGGACTATCTCCTCGAGGCGCTGGTTTCTTATTCGGAGCAGACATCACGAAAGCGTTTGCTCATAACAATGCCATCGATCTCATTGCGAGGGCACATCAGCTTGCTATGGAAGGCTATAAACTCATGTTTGACGGGACGATCGTGACGGTGTGGAGTGCGCCTAATTATTGTTATCGGTGAGTGTTTTGATTTTGGGAATTGGTGTTTTTTTTTTTTGTTGAGGGGTATGAGTTGGGTTGGTTTTGGTTTTGAGTTGGATTTGAGTTGAGTTGGGTTTGGTTTGAATTTGAGTTTTTGGGGTGTTGGCGTCGGTGTCCCGTACTGTTGGTTTGATGGACTGATTGTTTTCTTTTCGGTGTGGAAACGTGGCTTCGATTTTGGAGTTGGACGACCATCTGGCTCAGGAGTACAAGGTGTTTTCGCATGCACCGTCGGTAAGTCTCTGTTCTCGCTCTCTCGGTTTTGCGCGTTTTGTTTTTCATTAGACGACCGCACCTGGAGTGTTGTGAGGTTTTTTGACTTTCTCACAGAGGCCGTACGCCTTTTCGATATTTTTGCTTTTTTTGAAGTTTCGAAAAGCGGTGAATTCGGGAAATGCTGATCACGCGTTTGCTGTAGGACGTCCGGTCGATACCTGCTAAACGTCCACCGGCCGACTACTTCCTCTAATCACTATCCAAATCCAGCGCACCACCACCACCATCATGAGCACCGTCGCACATCCTTAACCACGAATCCACCCCAATCAAAAAAAGCGCGCATAAAAAGGATAGAGCAGGAACAGTAGTGATTCCGACACACTTCAATCCCTCACGATGCTTCCTGCGTTTATTCTTTTTTTCTCTTATGAGGCACGTGGGGAGGAGAGGGGTGAAGGGGTTTTTAATTGTCAACGAGAGCGCGTGTTTTAGGCATGGTTTTTCTCGTATGCATGCATGCTATCCTCGTTGCGCGTTTTCTTGCCCGGGAGCTCGGTCGCGATGCGGCTCACGGCTCACGGCTCACGGCTCACGGTCACCTGGATTCATACCGGTCATACGAGCGTGTACTGTCACTGCGACAGCACGCACATAACTTGACAGTTAAACAACGTGGACATGGGCGTTGGCGTGAGAAGTAGAAAATGGGGTGTTTGATCCATCGGCACGTCGGAAAGAAATCAATTGAGAGGTCCATCACGTTTTTGTTTTCGTTTTCGTTTACGAGGGGGGTGGGGGGCCACTCCGGGACTCGGGACTCGGATGCCATGTACCTGTTTAGCACCGCAAGGACAAGGTTTTGTATGCGTGGAAAAACGGGCGTAAGGTAAGGTAGTGGCACCATTCAATTGCTTTGGGACATGGCATAGCATACTGAAGTACCTGACTTGAACTTTGTGTGATGCCGATGGATTTAAATCTGGACTGGGGAGACCGAGTGCTCAGGATCAACGACGAGTGGGTTGATCGGCGGGGTAAAGGTGAGAGGGAACCTGATTTGGTCGAGTTGAGATACGTGATGGCGTAATAGAGGCGGGATCAGAAGGGAAGATGAAATAGAGTCGTTAGACTGCAACATACTAACATCTCAATCTGACAAACCCGATCCAGACAACCATGTTCTCACTTTCCTACCTTTGGTTGAATATGGTGGTGGTGATGATGATGATGATGATGATGATGATGATGATCGAAGCCTACGAGGGGCTGTGGCGACTGTGTCTTAGAGACCAACTTACTTTCCAAGTGGGTGCGAACAAAGTAGGGGGCGGTGGATCGTGACAGTGGGCTTTTTTTTTTTTGGTTTCAAGGTTGTCAGCAGATAAGTTGCGTGAGAACGCAACTTTGGAAGAGAGTCGAGAGATAGTGGAACCTTATAATTGAATTGAATTGAAGTTTTGTGACGCTCCCACGTGTTATGAAGCGTGCGTGGATGTGTATCGACAACAGACCAAGCCTGAACGTCGACGAATTCGAAACAAGGGGACTTGAGCGATATTACCCATGACGAGCGTGGTATCCAGTATGGAGTCTGTATCTCCTTTTGCCAGTGTCAGTGGTCCGTATGAACGTGGTTTTTTCTTTCTTTCTTTTGAAATGGGGAGGTTTCTGGTCGATAGCGCATGTGATTCTAATTCAATTGAATGATCTGAGCGCTGTTTCTGATTCGAATCTTCGAATCTTCGGGCGTTTTGTGAGGGGATTTGGCCTAGACGTGAATCCCAAAACATTGAAATTGAATTCCGGGGTATCGAAGAGGATGAGCGTATATCCAGAACTATTGAATCGGGTAAAGAATCAATGGTGAGGAGGTCTAGAGTGTCGGCGATAGGAGGTGAGATGAGATGCCTGGGTCTATGGATGTGACACATGGCGGAGTGACCTGTCAATTGAATGGTGGAGGGCACATGTCCCCGGCGATCGCAACTTGGTCAGTAAATGGCGACGACGTACCGTGCAAGGAGAAAGAGAAATGCCCGAGGCACAACGTACGTGCATGGGTGCCGGTCCTGCCGCATCTACAAGACCTACAAAGTTCGCTGACAAACGTGCAAGCTCAAAGGTCGGACGTGAAAGTTCAGCCTGTGTGGGTCCAGACTGGTACCACGCGCTGATGAGGTGGCCAAAACAAGAATGTCAGTCAGTCCGTGCTCGTTGCGATACGGTGGAGAGACTTGCGGTGGTGGGTGTGATGTTACTCAATCACAAACAAATTTGCGCCTGGTAAGTTTTCTATCAGGAGTCATTCGTTACCTTTGACACTGGCAGGAAACATGTCCAAAATACGACTGGCTTATCTTTCTAGACCCGCAGGACTTAGCTGGACTTGATGGCCGTTACATGAAGATTAACTCTGTTTCAGGATTAATGCCTCGGTGATTGCCGTTGTATCCCGTTGATCGAAAATCTCGAGTTACTCAACATATTGACTTTGAGCCGACTCCACTGCAAAATTCGGTCTCACCGTTCCAAAGTCCATGCAAGGAGACACTGGAAACGTTGACTCAGGCTCTCCGGTGAGGCTGTCGACTCGCACGACAGAGGCAGTATTCTTCTTCGGCCCCCCTATCAAATTGACAAGTTGCACCTGGTCAAACATGAAGGGCAATCTGATGCGGTTGAGTGGGAAGACTTGGCTCATATGCGCTAGTGCCAGTGCGTCGTGTTTGTACAGACGCTCAACTCGGCTGTGCGTCCACTAATGCAAGAAAGTCCCTTGGCATTCTTGGCAGCTCAACAGGTACAAAGTTCTTGACCTAGAACTCATCACGAACACTGTTGACTGCAGTTCTCAATGATACTACGGAGACACAGTGAACGACAGTCTCTCTACTGAGTTCCTAATGTTCCGGAAAGAACGATGAGTTGATCTTTACACGTACGTTCCGTTCTCTTATGTCAAATTCGTTGTTGCCGTAAGGCAAAGCTGTGAACACTTTATAGCTTGGCGCAGAAATAAGCGTTCTGCCCACAGTTTTAAAAGTTCCTGCAACATCAACATCAACCACCCACCGCCATCGTAGCCAGTGAAGATGGCTATCATTCCTTTGCTCCGCCTCGTCGTATTCAGTTTAATCATCGTATTCTCTCTTGTGGTTTTGGGCATTTGCGCCTACATCGAGTATCTGGTTGCTGGATACCCGGTCGCCGATTTGACGTTTGTTCCATTGGGCATTGCTGTATCATGTCTGACAATCATCTCACTTTCCGTGTTCCTGCTGCTCGGCTCTTTGCGCCATGGGGTCTTCACCTCGATGATTCTGTTTGAAATCATCTGGTTTTTCCTTTTATGGCTCATCTGGGTCGGAACTGCCGGTGATAGTATTGCAGAAAAAAGCCTCCACTTCCCTGAGGGATGTATTTACACTGGTGGGGTTTCTTATATTTCTATGCCTTCAAAACAGCGAGGTCAAGCCATTTTTCTGTTTTAGGTGTCGCCAATCAATATTGTCAGGAATTCACGGCTGTGGAAGCCTTCTCCTTCTTGAACTTCTTCCTTGCGTTCGTCTATTACGATGTCGTTTTCTTGTATGCCATCATCAACGCCGTTCGTGGCAGGAGTATCTGGACCTCTTCAGTTAAGGAAGCCGCCAACATTACTTCTGCTCCTGTCAATCCTGGTGCTCCAATGATCCAACCTCAGTACAACATCCCTCCTGCTCCCGGTGCACCATACCAAAATTATGGTCAATTCCCCCAACAGCCATATGGCGCACCATTGCCACAGCAGGGATATCCCCAGCAAGTTCCTCCCCAAGGTGCTCCTATGGCTCCTATGGTTCAACAACCTTACAACTACCCGCCTTCTCCCGGTGCTCCTCAGCAACAGCCTCAATTCGCTGGCTACGTCCCCCCTGTCTCATCCACCAATCTTCCTCCCCCGCAACCGAATTACGGTACATACCCTACCAGCGGTCCTCAAGCTCAGCTTCCTTTGCCTAGCGGCTATCAGGAGCAGCCAGTCCAACAGCCGCTGCAACCCCAACCGCCGTACAATTCACCTCACGTGATCCACGTCTAAATGCTCGCGTCGCGCTGCGGGTCGCTTGACAAAAATTCACGCCCGTTGACGTACATTCATCGCTTTCACCTACGCTAGACATCTGGATCTCAATGTTTCCAGTCACAATGGTGCTATGCGGATTTTTTTATCTGTCACATTCCTGATTCCCTTTGATACCTCTTTGTTTTCATCGACTATGTGATGGTAAGCTCAGCTTTATCAATGTCATACGGGGTGACTTGTGAAGCGAAGTTCAAGTCTTCTGGAGCGTGAATGAATGTATGAAAAGGTGCGTCCTTGCAGTGAGTTCGTGTGTTGATTCATCTTGGATGATCTGTTCAGTGATCCACTGACGAGGGAGAAAGAGCGACCAGCACCCACTCAGCGTCACGTTTCTACACGATCGACCTCAAAGTTGTTATCCATTGAGCTTAGAGAACTCGGTAACCGCGTCAAGCACGACGATGTGACTCGAGGTCCGCAAAGAGTTAATATATCAATACCCAGTAAAGTTCGCCGATTAAGTAAACTCGAGGTACGAGCAGCCACTCTGACCAGCTTAGTGAGTCAGTGGGCTGGCTTGGGTTGTTGGTTACACTGGTCTCTACTTTCTTCGCGGTGGATTGAAGTCGACCCGTTCTTCGGGGGCAAGGAAACTTGTCTGGTCATCCCTAATAGCAACAGGGCGCATTGGGATGGGGACAGTCAATCCCTCAGAGCACCGACATGGGTAAAACCACGGGACGACTGAATACCCCCATGAACCTCAGGTTTCTTTTTTTTTTTAATCCATATTCCAATAACACGAGGGTGAATCACCTCCAAGTCCTTGTGTCTCCTGACTACTCACGCATCAAACGACAGCGTACGATCGGCGGCGAGCAGGCAACCCTCGAAACACCACATCGAAACCCGACCACCCGCATTAGCAGGTCACATCGGAGACTCGGCGTCATCTCCATCAGAGATCCAGAATGTGCGCGAACCTCCGAGGCGACGTCGAAAAGACCAATCTGCGCAGATCACGGTAGTGCACGGCTCTTAGGTGGGTCCTTGGTCGTCGTCCTACGCACTAAACCACCCGACGATGAATGACATTCAAACGTCTTCTATGGCAAGGAAGCTCCAGGTGAGTGACGAAGGAGGGGTCTGATCCAGCACGCAATGCATTACTATATGATGATAGGAGAGTCGGGATTTGGTGAACCCGGTGGGGGTGATGGATTGATGATCTCTTTGATATGTTTTCGTTTCACAATGCCTCGTGGAGAGTGCGTTGTCAATTCAATACAGGTCCTATTAGTCCATCGCGCGCATCAGATCCCCTCGGTGACCCACCCGTCGCAGAGAAAAAGTTAAGTTTGAAAGAACAGGTTACGCTGAGATCGTTTCAGATGATCTACCTAACTAAATTCGGGATGGTGCTCGAGTTCGACACACCATTGCCTCATGGTTCACTTGACGGAGGAAAGTATAGATCATGACATTCGGAGAGAAAGAAGGAATGGGTCAACATGAAAGTACTGCTATTGTTGGGATAGTATGCGTGCAGCGGACATGTATGTATCTGAATCTAATGCAGGATCGCCACTCTGAGATATATAGTATGGGTGAGGTGGATGAGTCTGACGTCGCACAAGCACGAAAATAGGCGGATGCTTCTCTAGGTCTTGCCCTTCGTGGCGTTCTTGCTGATGAGTTTCGCTTTTTCGAGTGCCGCTTGACTTGCCAAAAAAATTAAATATAATGCATCAGGGGTGGGCGGAGGCAGACGCCTACTTTGTTGCACGAGGTTCTTCTTGTAGTCGACAATAGTGATATCCTCCTTTGTGAGATTCCGAACAGTCTTATCCTTCACTTCCCAGAGGTCTTCGGCCACTTGCGAAATGAGACCTATTCGATGAAATGCGGCTTTAGCGAAAACAAGGAACGCGAACAAGACAGCGAGATACGCACGGAAATCATGGGAAACGATCACGACGCCACCTTCGAATTCCTTGATGGCCAGAGCCAATGCATCAATAGAACCCATGTCCAAGTGGTTCGTGGGCTCATCCACCCGAATGATATGAGCGTCATCGGTTACCAAGTTGTATATTGTAATACTGATCCAACAGGAGAATGTGAGGATGTTCCATGGCTAGCTGTGCAAACACAACGCGAAATTAATAATTAGTTCCATAATCAGAATTATTCAAGGATCAGTATTCTCACCGATTCCGCAGACCATCTGACAGCTGCTTGATAGGGGAAGTTTGATGCGCACCGCTAAGTCCAAATCTGCCAAGCTGTTGCCGCCATGCCTGTGATGAAGAACCAGTGTGAGACAGTATGTATCTATTCAGGCAGGCATACCTGCCTGTGCATCCTTTTCAGGATATTTCTCGGAGAATAGTGACTGGAAGTACTCTATAGGCGATTTGTTGTATGGAAGTTGATCGGCGGAGTGTTGCGAGTACTTCGCCAGTTTTAAAGCAGCATGCTTGGAGACCGTTCCCTCACACGGGTGAAGAACGCCAGTGATAAGGTTGAGTAAGGTAGATTTTCCTGCACCATTGGCACCGAGGATGGCGATACGGGAATCCATATCGATACCGAAAGACAGGTGTTCGTAAAGGTAATCGCTTGACTTCCCCGAGTATGAGAAAGCGACGTCATTGAATGCAATGATAGGTGGTGGGAGTTTGCGGATGTCCTCAAAGTGGAAGCGTAAAGGCCTTGGAGTTTCAACTTTCTCGATCAGACCTGCGGCTTCCATTTTGTCGATGATCTTTTGCTTGGACTTGGCTTGTTTCACAAGGTTGGCGTATGTACCAGCAGATGCAATGAACTTTTTAATGTGAGCTATTTCTTCTTGTTGCTTATGGTACGCCTTCATCTGGTTCACCTCGTTCTCTCCCTTCGTGCGGACGTAGGTCGTGTAGTTACCCGTGTAATACACAAGCTTTTTCTTCAATGTTAGGTCCATGATATTGGTACATACGGAGTCCATGAAGTCCTGGGAGTGAGATGTGATGACGAGGATGTGGTTGTACGTGGACAGGTAAGCCTCGAGCCAGACGACTGCACCCAGGTCAAGGTGGTTCGTCGGCTCGTCAAGGAGCAGCAAATGGGGTTTCACAAACAGGGCTCGAGCGAGGGCCACTCTCATACGCCAACCACCACTCATGTCCTTGGTGGGCTTCTGCATCATGGCCTGGCTGAATCCCAAACCATGGAGGATACTTCCGGCTTTAGTTTCAAACGTGTTCGGGTCCATTTCTTCGAGTTCTTCATATGCGGCATCAAGAGCAACTTCGTCAACCTCTTCGGCTACGGATAGGTCTTCGATGCGCTTCTCGAGTTTGGCAACCTTTTCCCTTGCGGAGGCGATGATGAAGTCGAGAGCATTAACGTCGGATGGTTCGGCTTCTCCTCTGACGAGGTAGATGTCGATGTGAGGCGGAATTTCAATGTCACGTTCTGCCATTGATTGAAGGAAGGTTGACTTTCCAGATCCATTTTCACCCAAAAGACCATAACGCTGTCCGTAATTGAGAGAAATCTCAGCACCCTCAATGAGTAATCGACCATGGAATGAGAGTGTGTAAGCATCGATTTTTATATCTCGACCTTTTACATCGGAGACGAGGACGCCAGCTGCACTCCGCTCAGTTGCGATTTGAAGCTTCGCCATTGAAGTCAGATCATCGGTGCTGGTTGCAGCGGAGACGCTGGTCAATGGAGTGTTGACCGCACTGCCAGTAATTGAACCTGTTGGGGTCGACGTTGACGTTGTGTTGTCGGCCTGTTTTGCTGACTGTTTCGCAGCCTTCTCTGCGAGCCTTTTCTGCTTTGATGCGGAAGGTGCCATCGTTGAAGATGGAGAGAAAGAAGGAGATGAATGATCGATGTCTGCGTCCTCATTTTAGATTACCTTATCAAGCGTCACAGCATTATCTAATCTACCAATCTTTGGTGTCTCGGCGAACCAAAATCAGGCTCATTCCTACTCAGCAACCTTCTACGCTGGACCGCAGCTACACTCGTGGCGAATAGATAGAATGAGAGGGCAGCGGAGTGCATGGCAGAGTGAGCAGAACAGACTCAATCTTGGGATCACAAACTATCGACCTAACCACAGGTCAAGTTGCTCAGAGTTAATCCCCTGGATATTGTCGGACGATAATGGATGCTGCAAAGAGCAAATCCAAGCTCGAAAACTTCTCCAGCGAACCTTTAGGACTTGCTCCGCTGTTGCTTAGGACAATAGTGTATGGCTTCAAACCTGATAACAAAACTGATTGACAGTTAACAAGTAGCCATGAAAGCCGTGCTGGGGAGATGACTACAACCAATGTTGAGTTTCGCAACTCCAACCCCGATCGTATCCAGCTTTGTCCTGCTTGAACGATATCAAAGTCGGCCTGCGGGTGACCGGTGAACCTCTGAGCTGAGTGTCTAGCAGCGAACATTCAGGTATGCTAGCCATTTACTAATGTTGAACGTACTCATAGTAGATAATACGTGAGACAGTAGTTTACCATATACGTGTACTCTACTTAGTTCATACTCAGTTCGTCTGAGTTAAAATAGCTCTTTAACTGCTACTACATCAGTGAACGCTAAGCCCTACAGCTAAGTAAGTAAACTACTTCCTCTGCGTAGCTGAGGTAGCAGGGGCTCTTGCCCCTGCGCCTCTTGTTGTCTATTATCATTTCAACAGGTTATGAGCCCTGCTAGCGGTGTAAAAACCCTAGCAGTAAACATATCATATGCTAAGATGACGATGCGACTGGCTAACGCCTCGCTCTGAATCATAAGCATCAACCTGGATCATGATGCGACCAAGTCGCTCTTAATCCATGGTCATAAAAATTCCTCGCGTATGGATTTGCCATGCGCAATCCTAACTGCGATCGATTATAAGACCCTTACGGGGTCGCTATGCCAGTTCGATCTAGCAGGCTCTGACTGCGAAACATTTAGTTTCTCTTATCTTAATTCATTTGAATTGCGAAACTAACGCGTCTGCCTACAGATCCAAACCATCTTCCACTTCATCATCAAAATGTCTACCACTAAAGATGTCACCTCCGCCTTTGGTTCCGTTCCAACTCTTGACGGAACTAACTATCAGCGATGGTCAGCAAAAATCAAGACGTACCTCCAAGCCAACCAATGCTTCTATGTAACGAAGAAGTCGGATGACCTAGCGGACGACGACTGGGAAAAGAACACCGAAAAAGCTATCGGCATCATGAAGATGAAGATGACCGATGCTCTCCAACATAGGTGGAGAGATATCGACAACGCTAAACTCTTGTGGGACAGCGTTGAGGCGGAATATGCGAAGGTATCCCTCGCTACCGTCCACGCGGTTTACAACGAGCTTCACGATATTTCTTTCCCTGCGAATAACCACCCTGGCCCCACTTTCTCAGCCATCCGCGATAAATTCGCTCGACTCGCGGACTACCAGTTCCCGATCGCAGAACGAACACAAGTTCTTCTGCTCCTCTCCAAAGTATACAAGATCCCATATATGACGTCATTCACACAGTTTATCAACGCCAAATCTGGCGACTGCACCAAACTGTTCAAACACACTCGTCAAGTCGCCACCACCGCCACCGACGGTACAGTCACGATGACGGCCCAACCATATGAGGAACCAGGAGAGTTAGGGATAAGTGTGGCCGAGATCGAAGAAAACGTCACGCTTTCGTGGCAACATCACGTTACCACACGGAAAGCTGGAACATCGCAAGGGACTGGAACGTCAGCAATCAACAATCGTACGACAGCCGTGAAGAACAAGGGGAAAGACCCCATTTTCTCTCAGCAGCAGCAGCGTCAACAACCCGCCTCGTCGCAAGACGATACTACAAACAAGGAGAAGAAGAGAGGAGGGAGATCGGCCGAAGGAAAGGCAAAGCAAAATAAGAGGACCAGACAACGCAAAGAGGCTCATGCGCATACCGCGCAGGAAGAACCGTTTGCATTCTCCTCTTGGACGCCGCCGATCACCATAGACCCCCCTTCATCATCGTTCTCCAGTCCTGTCGAAGACCCTCGACGACTCGCGCACACACCCGGTGTGCAACACTTCGGACCACCCGCCTTCAAGCATACCCAGAAGGCCATCAATCTCGCTCGCAGGATTGGGTGTACACCCACTCCTCAAACCCTTCACCGCCTCGATAAGGTAGCGAACAGGGTCGAGCAATTTGATCCAACACCTGAAGTTTATGAACGGCCCGCTAAGCGCCCCCATCTTATGGAGCGCATCGACTGCTCAACACCGGTTGCAAGCATTGAAGAGTTGCCTGAGGAAGAAAACGAAGTTGCAGTATCGCCACCGTCTTCCCCCGTTCCCTCATCTTCAACATCATCCGCTATCTCTGCCCCCGTGGTCAAGCTACCACGTCATCGTCGAAACAACACCTTTGGTGTTGAAATTGAATATATTCCTTCCACCCCAGATGAAGACGCTGTCTCTCTGGGTGACCACGACATAGACGAGTACATTGCTCGCTTCTATGACCCCACAATTAGTGACGATGAAGAGCTGAATAAGCTCGAAAATCGTTACTTTAATTTTTACCAGGACGATGTCGAGATGGACAACGAGTATGTCTTTAGTTCCTCGCATCTGACCACTGACTCACAGATTCCTTATTCACAGGAGTATGTAGAGTATATACTTTCATGTGCGTTAGATAGCGACTGGAATAAAAAATTTTCCATGTCCCAGACTGAATCCAAAAACTGTGAACAATGTTTAAGCTCAAAAACTGAGTACCCAGACGATATCTGGATCCTTGATTCAGGAGCCTCGTCACACTTCACGTTCGACCTGAATGACTTCTCAGAGTATAAGGAATACGACAAGCCTCGCCCTGTGCGAACTGCAGCTGGTCCTACCTACGCTCTAGGAGAAGGCACTGTAGTCATCGAGTATAAAAACCTTCAAAAGGAAAACTCGATAGTACGATTGTCTCCAACAATCTATATGCCCAACTCAGGCGTGAAGTTAGTATCATTGGGCACCATTCTCAAGGACAAAAACATGTATGTCAGGTCACACGGAATATACTTTGACATATGTCATCGTCAGAAGAAGCTACCAATTCTTCAATTCCACACTCATCCTGGATCGACAATGTACATGATGCGTGCATACGTGATTCATCCAAAGCGCAATCAAATCGCCTCGCTATACGCGACGGATTATGATTTGATACATCGAAGACTCGGGCATGCTTCTAAAGAAGTAATTAAACACGCCCAAAAACATTTGAAAGATTTCCCTGCGGTTAATGTACCTGCGGAAGAAAATGTTTGTCCTGGTTGTCAACTAGGCAAACAACCTAATAGACCTTTTCCATCAACGGAACGACGCGCCTCTAAGGTGTTTGAACTGATTCATTCAGATCTTAAGTCATACGAAGTGGAATCATACTATAAAAAGAAGTATATCATTATATTTTATGATGATTATTCTTCAATGTCTTGGATTAAGTCGTTGCAAAACAAGAATGACGCATTAACGGCTACGAGACAGTTTATTAAACATGTCCATACCCAATGGAACAGCCAAATCAAAGGCTGGATGTCCGATGCCGGAGGGGAATACAAATCCCATGCTTTCGACGAGATGCTTCGAAATGAAGGCATTGAGATTTATCAATCGGCACCCTATGCTCACCAACAAAACGGCAGAGCAGAAAGGCACATTAGGACACTTATGGACAAAGCTCAAGCGATGCGTCTTCACGCTTGCTTACCCCCATCATTTTGGGAATTTGCGGTTCAACAAGCCAAATACCTCCATAATCGCCTCCCTAACAGGAGACTAAACTGGAAGACACCGCATGAGGTCTTAACTGGCCACAAACCATCTCTAGAACACGTCAGAGTATTCGGATGTGGTGCCTATGTGCACATCCCCGAAGAAATACGTGGTGGAAAACTGCAACCAAAATCGCAATTAATGATATATCTTGGTGTATCCCCCACCAATGAAGCCAATATGTTGTTTTTGCGAAATAACAATTCAATCTCCACTTCCACTCATGCAGTGTTCGACGAGAACCTCTTCCCGAAATGCCCAAATTCCAAACCACACCCTGTAGTGTCACTGCCTAAACAGCAAACACACAACGGTGACAAGGATGAACATCCTACAAGCGACGATGAGGAATTTCCAGTTCCCCTCGCTTCCAATAAAGAACGCCCTGTATCACCAGAGTCAGAGAATTCTGAAACAACGGTGCATACACCATCTACTACTCGCGATTCTAGCCCAGAGCCTGAACCAGCGAATGAACCGATACCTGAGCCGGTAACACCACCAAGGCGTATCCCTGTCCAGAATGCACCACCTGCACTACCACCCAAGAGCGAAAGGACCGGACGCATAGAACGTCCTCAACGCGAACGCCGCGTACCCAATCGTCCTGGAAATGTGTACGGTGAACGACAGCACCCCACTAAGACTGTCAAGGATATCGAACACCTTTCCAAATGGAAAGAATTGACTGGCCAACAGTCCTCCTCGTCTAGGGATGAGCCAAACATTCCCGGTGGTTTACCTCCTTCACCTGCTCCTGAACCTGAGGATTCCGAATCGGAAATAGAACGGTTAACCAGGGAAGGGGGAGTAGGTTTAACTCTTTACTTGTGTGCTCGCGCGTTTAACAGCGATGAAGTAGCACCCAATTATCGCGAATGGTCTTATAAAGACCTTCTGCAACTTCCTTCTGACGAACAGAAGCTTTGGCGTGAAGCATGCATGCAGGAATTAAAAATGCTCAAAGAACGCAAAGTTTACCAAGTAGTCGATAGACCCAGAAACCGTAAAGTACTTCGGTGCAGATGGGTGTTCGATGTAAAAACTGATGGTCGTAAACGCGCCAGATTGGTCGCCAGAGGTTTCGAACAAATAGAAGGGATAGATTATGATGAAATCTTCTCTCCAGTCGTTCGATTTGAGACTGTGCGACAGATGCTTGCACTCGCCGCTCTCGAGGACTGGTACATATCAGGCCTTGATGTGCGATCTGCATATCTATACGGCCATTTAACCGAAGAAATCTACATGGAAATCCCAGAAGGGTTTGCTGGACCTGAAATGGCTGGCAAAGTTCTCCGACTCCAACGCGCCTTGTATGGCCTTAAACAGGCTGGTATTACTTGGTGGCGTGAACTCAAGGCGTCGATGAAGAACTTAGGCTTCGAGAAAATACATTCCGATGCCGGTGTATATGTCTTCAAACATGGCAAAATTTATGCCATAGTATATGTTGACGACGCATTCTTTTGCGGTCCCAATAAGCTTGAGGTTGATCAACTCAAAGCGAAATTTATGAAAAAATGGGATTGTCGTGATCTTGGTGAAACCAACGAATTTCTTCGAATGAGAATTCACCGTGATAGATCCAAACGCTTGATCTCTTTAGATCAATGCGATTACCTTGACAAGGTAATTGAGCGATGTGGCATGACAAATGCTAAGCCCGCGCGTACACCTCTACCACAGGGATATTATCCAAACAGGAACACAGATCCTGTAGACACTGAATTACGGACGCGTTTTCAGGTCGTTATCGGATCCCTGCTATACATAATGCTAGGTACTCGCCCGGACATCGCGTATGCAGTTACTCAACTTGCAAGACAATCTGCGAATCC